>JAQIXP010000789.1:0-22385 GCA_034700285.1 Proteroiulus fuscus
AATATGTACCGTTAGTTAACATGGAGATTCCCATAGGAGCATGCATTTTTTAAAAGTGTGGACAGCCCCCTTAAAGTGGGACAGTATACATTTTATAGGTTGTGCGATAGCTAGTAGGGGCCGTACCCAGTAGTTGGGGGCCAACCCCCCCCCAATTGGATCCAAAATTAACCCTGTTGGGGGTCTGAATCCTCCCCCACCCCCAGGTATATCCTAGTTACGCCAGTGTCCTTCGAATATTCTCAAACTTTATAAAAGGCTTAATGCCTCACAATTGCCATTTCATACTGTGGTCAGGCGATAAACAGAAGACGAACACGCACGACAGCAACGACAAAACAACTATCGAGAGGACGCCATCTTTATTTTAGGCCCAAAATAATGAAACGCAATAACAGACATGTGGATCAGTATCTCGCGAGCATTTTTAGATGGATTCCTTACCGATATCTTCAAATGTAATGCTTCATATAGACGAAATCAAAAGCGAAGAGCTGTCACTGCTTTTGGGTAAAATTTTTCCTTCATTGTTCCAAGTTATTTGAGTGTACACGTTTCCTTCTTCCAACCAAGGAACACCAGGCCGCCGCCATCTTGGCTTAGTTAAAATGGGAATTTTGCAAAGCATTTTGTCTTCCCGTTAACGGGGAACATTTTGAACTGTGCTATTTCTTTCTTGGTCTTAGTATCGTTCAAATAAATGAAGGCATGACGTGCGCTTGATTATATAATATATATATATATAAGAATAGAGAAAAAAAATCCTTTGGATTTAACCATATTAAGACCTAAAGCATGCACCTAAAAGCATTATGTTCAGGTTGTAGTTTTTCCAAGAAATATGAATTTCAACTTCACGTTGAGACATGCCTTAAATCATGCTTATCTGTATTTAATAATAAACAAATTTATAAACACTGACATTAATTGGTTGGCTTATTTTGAAAAAAAATATGAACATTAAAAGCTTTGAAAATAAGATTTTGATTAAAAATTATAACCTGGTTCAGGAAAAGTTTTGAGTTTTCAAAAACTACCCAATGACTAAAAATTGTAAAGAAAAAGAAAAGAAAAGAATTAATTTCCCAGCCAAAAGTTCTATAGTTAACTGCATGTGAAATTGCTGCAGGTTTCTTATGTTAAATATTGTCGAAAATTAATCTGGTGTGTTATGGGAGAAACTACCTACAGCAGAAAAACTTAATAAACTTAAGCTTTTCCTCCATGGTTTTTCTCCAATTTTGGCTTCATAAATTATATTTACGATTTTTGCAGTTTAAAATTCAAATAAACATCATAAATTCTGCCATTAACTGTGGACCATTCTTTGCTGGGAATCTTGGCTAAAAAAATTATAGTTTTCATAGTGATCGAGCTAATAGCCTATATGCTTAACTGTAATAATGTACCCCTGTAACATGAGCTTATTAGAGCTTATTATTATTTGATAAGGTTGTAAAGTATGGTAGGCCTACGTTTAATCATACCCTCAAAAATTTTCTGCAGTAATTTTAATCTAAACTGCATAATAAAAACTGATTGGAATGTTGGATTCTATAAGTTTTCTTAAACTGTCCGGCGGCAGCATTATTGCATTACTGAACTGCAATCCAGTGCACGATAACTGTGGAAAGTTGTTTATATTGGAAAGCAACAAGTAATCAACATGCATTTTTACTAGTGAATAATATATATATATAGTTCTGCAATTTCCTGTCTTGTTACAGGTTGTGATATATGTGGCGATGAACACGAAACGGACGCGTGTCCTCAATTGTTACAAGGAACGAAAATAGAAAATGCCCAAGCTCCTTCCAGGGCGAAGTTAACCCTGCCTGCAAATTTAAGGATAAAGACATTAAAAAATGGCAATTCTACCGTTGTTGCTAGAGAGAACATTACTTGCGGAACGAGGTTTGGGCCCTTTGAAGCTCAAGTGGTATACAATTCAGTTTCAAAAACGCCGTTCCCACTAAAGGTAAACTCATGGCATTAATACATGTGTGGCTTTACTCGAACCCAGGGCTGCTCGAACCGCATCATTTTTGGCTCGTTTGTTTTTCAGATATTTGATAAAAATGGTTGCTCATATTACTTGGATTCGTCCAAGGAGGAAGAATGCAATTGGATGTGTTTGGTGTCTGCAGCAAAACGACGAGATGAGCAAAATTTAATGGCCTACCAGGTAAAGTATGTAAACAAATTTAAAAAAAAAACATGTTTTGTTTTTGACTTATCACTTTCTGTCAACAGTTGCATCAGGACATTTACTTTGCCGCATTACGGGACATCAGAATACATGAGGAACTGGTGGTTTGGTATGCCCCACATTATGGAAAAAAAATAGATGCAACACCGCCTTGGTCGCTCGGTGAGTAAATTTCCGAGGCCCCCTTAAATGCATTTTCTTGAAGGCACACAAATCTACAAGTTAAGGTCTTACTATCTACTACCATAGACCTTCCGGAGCAATTAGAGGATTTAGCATTTCCACCGACGGTTAAAGGGTTTCCGAATGTTTCCAGTGCTAAAACATCTATGGTTGTTGCAAAAGACTCGGAACTGGCCAACAAAAGGAAAAGACGAAAGAAAATTTTCAAAGACTTTGTTGAAATTCCAGGTTTGTTTAAAGATTTTATGGCGATGCAGTTTTCCTTGGGCATTAGTGCATTCTTTTTTTTTCACATAATTTGCAGATTTTGAAGGCGAGCATTTCTCCAATGATGAAGAGGAGAAAATAACACGGGAAGAAAATTCCAAGCTTCTCGTCGATCAACGGGAGTGGCACTGTAGTCAGTGTGGACAAGTCTATCGCAATTGCATACATTTTGCCCGGCATTTGAGGGAGCACTATCATCCTCGGAAAACGGGAGGCCTACAAAAAAAGTCGCAGAAAAGCACCGTCCAAGTTAGATCAAAGAAATTTGATTGCGAGTTTTGCCAAGCCAAATTCAAGTATGTAGCACTGTGCCAATTTTTTATTTGCCATTTGCCAGTGTTTTACGGCACGTTAGTGGATTTTTCATGAAAAATTCGTTCAAACTTTAGTTCCAAGAAACTACTTCAGCGGCACCGTTCACGCCTACATCGACGGCAAATAAGGGGTGCAAAAACTAACAGGGTTGGTTACTATACCTCAAACTGTTCCTCAAACTATTCCTCAAAACTGAACCATTTACTGGCCTTGCAACTTGGGATAACCAATATTGGCTTTCTCTTCCAGGATATGACGAAGAGGGCTGATCAGTCACTTGACAGTCAGTCAAAATGTAAACCATGTCACATATCGGATACTGACGCTGCCACAATATTGTTGGAAATCGAAGGAAAACGTGATCAGCAGGACGAGTCTGACCGCTCTGGAGCACTTCAGTCCTTGATGGACGAAATCTCCCTAGAAAATGACAAGACCGTAATGGAATCCGTTCGGTCGTCAGACGTTACTGATTGCATTGCTAAGCTAACGGACGGTGATCCCACTCTTGCCAATTGCAGCGCAGCTCCTAATATTTCCGAAGATTCTCCGCTGGATGGCGGCGACATATTGGAAGAGGTTGTAGTGAATGCTCAAGAAGATTCAATGGGAGAAATGATGGAACTGTTGACCGATTTAATCCCAGACACAAAAAGTGCCGTTCGTTTTAGCTGTGACATTTGCAACAGGTCCTTCGCAAAAAGCGAACAACTCTTCAAGCACATCCGGGTGCACACTCATAACTTTTCTTGCCTTCATTGCTGCAAGGTGAGTGGTTTCAGCAACAAAGTTTTTTTTTTTTTTTGGTATTTCTGTATTTTGCACCTAATATGCCAATCCTTTTCTCGCAGGTCTTTGCCCGTAAAGAAACTTTATTGAACCATGCCTGCTATAAAGCAGCTAATTTAAATGCGAACAAGAATTTTAAACCAAACAAAGAGGTCGAGGATGAGGAAGAGCAGTTGACTGAAAAACATTCATGTCCATTCTGTCAGAAAACTTTTGCCAAAAAGCAATTCCTGCAACAGCACATTTCGAAACACACAGGCAAGTGCCCTTCAACCTTATCATTTGAAGCATATTAGAAAAGTACTATTGGTAAAAATATTCAAATTCTATTTGCAGGGGAATTCACTTGCGGGGAATGTGGGAAAAGCTATTGCTCCAAGGACATTTTAAAAAATCACGTTTGCAATAAAAACACAGATAAGGACAAATACTGTTGCGAAATTTGCCAAAAGGTGCTCCGATAAATGCGCACGTGCCAATCATAAAATATATTTACATCTTCTTCATAGGTTGCGATTATAAATGATCTTATATATTGGTATTTTCCCTAATGCAGACTTTTTCAAAACAAAAGTATTTGGAGAAACATATTCCAGTCCACACCGGGGCGCACACTTGTCCCAACTGCGGAAAATGGCTGCGAAGTAACGACAGCCTGATTAATCACATGCGCATTTGCTGGCAGGTAAAGTAATAAGGAAATTCGTAGGGGTTTAAATGAAATGCTTATTTCTGGTTGTGCATCCGTAATTTCTTTACGATAGGTGAAGAAGTTGGAATCTGGTGGCCCGACCACTTGTTCGCATTGCAATCAAGAGTTTACGGATTCTCGGTCCTTCCGAAGACACATGTACGACCATACCCATCTGTTCGCCTGTCAAAACTGTGGTGCCAGGTTTAGAAATAAAGCTAGCGAGATGAAACATCTTTGCGGCGGTACCGTCACTTTACTAATGATATTTTGCAGTTCCTATCGCCTCATATATTAGCTCAACTTTTCTGTCCTGCAGCACAATGCAAAGTGTCTTGCAGTATCTGTCGGCAGGAATTTGCCAACGTAGCCTCGTTAAATACGCACAAGTTGTCGCACACCGAAACGGAACACGAGTGCACGATGTGCGAAAACACGTTTGAAGATAAGGTTAGAAGACATTGGCGCCATGCCTTTATTTCTCTGTCGCTGAACAATATTAAAGATGGAAAATTGGAAATAATTTCAGGACGAGCTGTGTAGCCACGAATGTAAAGGAAGGGTAAAAAAAAAAGGAAAGAAACGTCGGGCTCAACCGAGTCTTCAGCCTCTCATTTGTGAAGTTTGCGGCTCCCTGTTTTCGTCCACGAGCAGCTTAAACGTGCACAAGTCAGTACCGGAAATGTCAATTTTCATTGGTCGTTGGAATAGGACTCGTTCATTTTCTGCATGTTCTTCCCAATATAGAAGACTCCACGGAGCGAAACAGTTCTCTTGCGATACTTGTGGCAAACGTTTTCACCGCAAGGACCTCATGTTGGATCACTGCGCAGTGCACGGGGCACCGGCCATTCCTTGTATAATCTGTCAAAAGATGTTCAAAACTAAGAAATCTTTGGACGTTCATTTCCTCATTCACGATGGAGTGAAACGCTTCTCTTGCACTACGTGCGGAAAAGTGAGCTTCTAGGCCCAAATATAATTGTACGTTTGTTACTATAACGTTCTAGTCTCAATTCTATTCCCCCAAACTAGGAATTCTACCAAAAAGGCAATCTGTTAAAGCACGAAGAAGTACATAATCCAGATCGCAAATATGGCTGCTCTTTCTGCAGTAAAAGCTTCAGCACCAAGGAATATTTGGCCATACATGTCCTCGAGCATACCAGAGGCCGCATCCATGCCTGCAGTATTTGTGACAAAAGTTTCGTCAAGGTAAAACAACCTCTCAAGGCTCTGTTTCTAGATGACAAACTTTTAATTACCCTCGTTTCAGGAACATCAGCTGAAAGCTCATCTACGAGTTTTTCATACAAATATGGCTTACGTCTGCACGTTTTGCGGTTTAAGCGTCAAACTGAAGCACAGGTCCGACATTGTGGAAAGAGCATCATTTTCTTGCAACAGTTGTTTTAAGTCTGTGTCTCGCCCAACAGTTTAAAAAGGCATCTAAACAAGAAGCACCCGGAGCAGCGTTGCCTTTGGAATAACAATGAACAACTAGAGGCCATGTTGGTCCCTCACGTGGAAGAAGATGAAGATGAAGGCGAACAAATCGAGAACATGACATTGGTGGACAACTTGAACCAAGCACAAGGTATTAAAAGGGTATCTAAGGGTATCTACCCAGAGGGCTGAGCATTTCAGTCGATGTAGAGGTCCAGTTTAATTAAACTTGGTATTGCATTCATTCGTTTAGATGGCACCGAGGTCCTGTTAGCCGTGGCAGGTATTGGATCCGAAGCGCTACAGCAAGCCATAGCATCGGGCGCGGCCCGCATACAGCAAGGTTCGACTCCCAACACAATAGAGATCTCTCTTCCAGTTGATCAGGAAACACACGATGCATTCATGACGAATACACTGGAGGATGGGGAAACGTTACAAACGCGTATCATCTCTCTACCATTAACAAATGAGGTAAGTACGCCGAAGGATGAAATGCCGTCGTAGAGAAGCAGATGCCTACGCGCAACCTATTATGGTATTGACTTGGACTATTTTTATTTGCCATACGACGAGATGGAGGATGTGGGCACGTCGTCGACGGTTGAAGTCCAACCGGAGGACGTCGACCGGCAAATGCAGATGGCCGTAGATTCAACTTTGGACGAAGATATGGGAACGCAAATTACTGTTTTGGATGCCGACAATCCATTTCAATCCAGCACACAAATGGGTAATCAAGCGGAGATTATTATATTTGCAATTAGTATCGGTCCTCGTCCCGCTTCATATTCGTTTTTTTAACAGACGACGGTGCAATCATGTTGGAAAATGGAGCCATTCTACAGCAGGGCATATCTCAAGATGGCACCGACGTCCTTTTCTACGTCTTGACTACAGAAGAGAGCTTGAACACGGCATAAGTTGTTCTGCCTTTCCAATGGAAAATTAGATTTTCCATCCTAGTGATGAGAAATGGTGTTAATACATGTCAACTATCATCACCATAATATGCAGTAATTTAACGGTTAAGAATTGTCATCGCATTATATAATTAATAAACAATCATATTAAAGGTAGACCTTGTTCCTGCACACTTATTTGGAAATGTACCTATTTTTACACAGTGGCTGAATCACGGCGAATGTGTTCCAGTCATTATTAGGTGGAGGGCATCAATGTTATCTAAAAAAAGAACTAGCGATTTATAGAATGAAAAATGTTCTGTCCGGAGGACATTTATGAAACGGCAAAGCCAGTCGACCTGCATTTTAAAGCTAGGGCCGGATCCTTGGAGACCACTTGATAACTGAACATTGGAGTGGCTTGCTGGAATCTTGCCCACATTGTGGAGCCCCTGAGAAAGATACTATGTCCTGCTTCCCTGCCTGACATTGTGGACAAATACGACCCAAGCAAAATTGCTTAGCTTAGAGGGATATGACCATCTCATACTCGGTAGCTAAGATAAAAGATTTGGAGTAGTTTCCTCCTTAAAAGGGATTTTCAAGATTTTATTCCTCACTTTTCCAACTTATTTTATGAATGACTGTAGTACGGCACTTAATATAAACTGCAGGAATCCTTCGCATTAATTTGGTTTTATTATAATAACAATCTTTGGTTAACATGATATGAAATAGGTATGCTTTATCAGCCCATATCTATCTCCTCACATTCATTTCACTTTGCATTCAATAATCAGTATTTAAAAATCTGGTTAAGGTCTTGTAGAAATAACCAGTTAACGTGTAATTTATCCGATACATCCGACTTAAAAAGTAGGGTTTTGCCCGTGAATATTGCTTTAAAACTTATAAAAGCATGCACTGGTATTACTTAAGTTTCTTCCGCATAAATCGCTACTGAATGTAATCCTTAGTGAACTTGGCAGTTGTGGGATTGATTTTGGTTGCGGATTCCCGCCCTTTGAAATGCGACATCATTTCAAAAAACCCGATCGCTTTTCCGCCAACGGCCATAGCTTTCACGGGAAACATCCTGACGACGGAAGCACATAAGGAGTAAAGAGTGAAAGAGAAAAAATAAAAATGAACATATAGTAAGATCAAAAGGGTAAGAAACGCACAGCGCAGGTTTTTAAAACAAATTAAAAGGCTAAACCAGACCGTGACATTATCATAGCATGAGTGACCCAGATCAAAAGCAAGCAGAATGGGTAAATCTAACAGACAGTAAGAACATAACGAAACACAGACTACAAAAAAGAAATAAAAATAGAAACACGTGCGAAAAGAAATTAAAAAAAAAAGCTGGCAAAAAGAAATAAGTTGTGGGTAATTCACAAATTAAGTAGGACAAATACAATTTGGAGAAATAACGCCATCATAATGGTTTATTGGAAAAAAACAGAAACCATTAAAAATGAAGTACTTCATTTTTTCATTAGTACGGTAATTAATGATTCATCGACTTATCGGTCCAATTAAATATTAAACATTTGGGAGGAAGCCTACACCTCGATAATGAGGGATTTGAGACATCTATATTATGATCACTATCAAATTATTTTTCCATATTTTGACACTTGCACACTATAACAATGTCTCTTAACTGCCCAGAGGCAAATGCTTCTCTTTGTTGAGAGTATGAGATCAAATTTTCTGACTATAGAAATATGATACATGTTGTAGCACGAAGATTAAACCCAGGTTAAAAAAAACCCTGTATTACTCTGCTCATTTATCTGCATAACTCTGCAGAAAATTGGGTGTCACCAATTGGTTGCAACAAAATTAATGCATCCATTCATGAATGAGAGGGTTGCGTAATTGGTGGAGGTTCTGTTTTAAACCTAAGTTTGCTAAATATTCAGGTTCTTCAAAAGGGGTTCAATTCAAGGCCAAAAGGGTATTTTGCATGTGTATAAAAAAGATGTCTAACTTCGTAGGAAGAATAGGGAGGCGAACCTCGGATCCTCAAATGGGCAAAGATGGGAAACGAGCAGAACACGAACAATCAATAATGTAGTAAAGAGAAATAAGAGGAACGTCAAAAAGAGTAGTAATAGCTAGAAGAATATGTGTAATGGCAATCTTAATTATTTACGCATTTTAGCATCAAATTATTCCGCAAGAATTCGATAGAAACTATTATTGCCGGAGAGTAGGCCTAGAGGAATTGTGAATTTGTTTGTTTTCCATTCTTCCCATGAAAGTAGTCATTGATTTTGTCGCTCCAAAGGCGTGATCAAATGCATACATTGCCTTCACCGGTAAAATCCTAAAAAAAACCAACTTCATATGTAGGACGTCACACACGTTTGGGAATTACTCAGAAAATGCTTTACAAATAAATAAAAGCGTTAAGACTTAGTTGCGCCAATTTTAAGCATGCTACAGCCAAGGAAACTGGAAAACAAAAATAACAAATAAATAATGCTAGCCATACACAGCGAAAGGCATCACGGTAAACTCGGATCAGAAATAATGCAAATAAGTAATTTGTTAATTGTTACTGTCATGAATTTAAGTGTTTAATGTGATTTTATACTCCTATAATGGAATGGGGGAATAGAACGAACATGGATCTTAACTGTCTCTAGTTAATATCAAAATTAATAACAATGAAATATTTACATATTTCCGTTATCAGGAAACGGGACTTTAAATGCGATTTTAAAACGTGACAAAACTCTCGACGATTTTTACCCTAGTTAGTTTTGGTTTCTGCTTTAAAGGTCCTTATCGCCGTTTTTAACTTCAAATTGGATTACTACATGCAATGATTTGTGTGCAATATGTGAGAAGTTGATAAAATGAAAAGAGAATACAATTTTTTTGTTAGGAGAAACCATAAATATTTCCTACTCATCTAGAAATTCAAGATTGTAAGACTAAGATTCTGAGTTATCTCTACCAATTTACCGAAATCCAAAATGTAACTTCTTGTCAGTCAATGCACAACATATTCGTATGTATAGCATAGCCACAAATAGTCGTGAATTGAAGTAGATTTCAATTTGTGAATGGGCAAATTTTGAGTTCAAAGCAATTACATAAAAGTCGCAAATGTGCAACTATCAAGAGTGATACATCCTGTAATCGATAAGATTAAATCAGAAACTAAAATAAAAATTTACATACAAGAGCTAGTGTTGAATGTAAAAGATACAAACAAAAGGAGAGCAAGGATGACGTAATGGAATGCGAGATCGAGCAAATACGGCACGTACCAAACTTACCGGAAATCAAACCACGGGAAAATGCTGCATTAGAACAGGCGCCAACAACATGAGAGCACGGCATACATAAAGCTTACGTGCATTTTGTAAAAATAGAGGGGGAAGCTAGAATTAAAACTAAGCTAACAAGCTCCTAACATTACTCACATAGGTAAATAATCAAGTTAAAAACTGTACTTACGATTTTAAACTCAAAATTAATTGACAACTTCTAGGCAAAATGACGACTTCTTCATTGGTTAGAATAGCATTGATAATTTGGGTAACGACATACTCTGGTTCCAAAATGGGAAGAATTCTTTAAAATAATAATAAAGGAATTATAAACAAATGGCAATTGAATTCTAAACAGACAAACGGCTGAGGATGGAAGAACTCACTTGGATTTAACGCCATCGAACATTCCGGTATTAATATAAAATGGACAAATGCATGTGGTGTGGATGCCATCGTATCCCTTGGAAAACAATTCTGACCTGAGAGCTTCATCGAAGCCCACGGCGGCAAACTTAGAGGAGCAATAATCCACCAACATATTAGATCCGAAGTAACCAGCCAGACTGGCGATGGTGACGATGTGGCCGTGATTCGCATCGATCATGTCAGGCAGAAATGCCTTCACCGTCTGCGAAAACAAAACAAAGGTCCAGTCATTGTTAAATCATCTTCAATGATGGACTTCCACAACGCCCTGAAAAGTGACTGCATGGTTACAGATTGAAGCAAAAGGCTGTTTAGTGTTACAAAAGTTCGCAGGGATCTAGGTGGGCATTTGCTCACACACTCCCAAGTTTTAGCAGCAACAAAAACTTCGAAAATGTCTATCCTAGTGCTGATTTTATGGCAATGATGTACACGAAACTGGGATCAAGGGCGGATACGGGAAGGAAGGGGGGGGGGGGAGATGTGGGGGAGAAAAATGACAAAAATGGCCGCCAGGCATCCAGAGAAAATTGCCAAAATCCTGTATCCGCCCCTGCCTGGGATAAACAGAATTTTGGACTTAGATATGTGACAAGGATGCCTACATTTTATCGACTCAAGAATTTTTTTAACCTTCTCAACCATGAACTTTTATCGCAATTTTCACCCTATAAAGTGCCAATTTTTTTTTTATTTTTCACATCGATGTTAAAGTAACACTGTAACAGGAACAGCATTAATGATGCTGCCATCGTTATTAGTTATTGCTTCTGAATAGCTTCTTACAAGTGCTCCATCCCATAAATCCATATGAAAAAGTTAATGTATTTCTATATAAAAGTTTACGCTAATATTTTGGCGATAATAACCACAACCTTCTAGATTATATGACCTAACCTTACGAATTTCCCCATGATGCCAAGAATAAATCGTCTGGTCTACATAAAGTGCCACCCGTTGGGTCATTTTGAAAGCAATGCATCCCAAAACATTAGAAATTACGAGCATCCATTAGAAAAAAGTTAGCAATTATATCAAAATTATTCGTGTTGAATAACATGCTGAAATTTACCTCGATGTCATCAATAAATGTAAGAACTTATACGGTATAAATTTTAGACCAAACATAATTATAAATTTCATACAGGTAATCACAGTAGGCCTACTGATTGACCACTGACATTGCCGTAGTACATTATGCCATTTTCATAGACTTTTGCTAGTGTAAACACGATATGATGCAGATTGATGTGATACGATACTATGGTGTCCATTTTCCCCATAACACTCCCTCCCATAAACTGATGACATCATATTTGTATGACCCCTTAGTAAATTGTATTTAGTTTGTGAAAAACTAGTAATCCTCACCTTATTATAATTTGATTAAGTATTCTACAACTTCACTACCATTTTATCTTATTTTTTTTCAGACATTTCTCTGACATTTCACTAGTTTTTGGAAAATTACCTGACTTTCCCTTATTTTCCAGGTAAGTGGGAACTCGCCTAGATAAAAATGTTATGCTTTATAAGTTTTAAGTTAATTTAAAGTAATATTATGTATTATTTTTTTTTTATGGTAGAATTAGGTCTACTTAGTTTAAATTGATTAACCACCTAATCAAAATCAATTTTCAAGGATATTTAAGGACTATCATCAAAATTCAAGGACTAGAAATCATTTGCTCATTTTTCAAGGATTTTCCAGGCCCATAAGAACCCTGTATCAGTAATGATACATTTAGCAAATGATGTGCCTGGTAATGAAATCTGCAGACCTAATTCTAAAATACTTTGCAAAACCAAACTTTCATTATCTAAACATGTTCACTTTTGCTACTACATGTACCTGTAATATATTTGTGCTTTTTAAAATATTAAAAATCTGGATTGTAACACGCGATATTTTATTTAATTCCCTTTTAATAAAAGAGAATTTTATTCAAAACTAAAATAAATAATTGGTTTGGAATTACCTCGATTCATTTTAGTGTAGTTATTTAACTACAAGTATTGATTTTTTTAAAAAAGAAAATACAAGTAAATGGGCAAAAAATTTTATGTTTGACTAAAAAAAATTGAAAGAAAAAACGTTGGTGCAAATGTACTGTAGCCCAAGTACTGTACTTTCACCCTCAACATTTTACTGTTCTTAATGGTTTTTTTTTTATTTTTTAGTTAACCTACTTTAAGTAAGTAATAAACAAGAAGCATTTTCAGGGAGAAAGCTGCAAATAAAAAAAACTAACAGATAGCTAATCCGTCAATGTTATTACTAAAAACATCTAAGATGAAATAGGCAGTGGCGTAGTAAGGGTAAAAGAGGACTGGGCCGGATACCCAAGCAGAGTCCGTTGCAGGTGTGGGGCACAAAATTTGGGGTTCCCCATTTCCGAGCCTCATAGCGAGGTCCAGGGCGAACCGCCTCCTCCGCCCCCACCCCTACCCCTCGCTACGCCACTGGAAATAGGCCTACTAATAAGTTCCTCTGGTGGGTCAGTTTTAGGTCAGCTGGAAGAAGCAGAGTGGAGATAAGAGATCAACGATGAGAAAATTTGTGCAATATTAATTAACACAACAGCAAGAACAATGCAGTCGTTATCTTATACAGCATGAAGAAATACTTACCCAAAAATGGGCCAAAGTATTTATTTTAAATACTTTCTCCACCATATTATCCGGGGTATCCAACAATTCTCTTCCATTGACGATTCCCGCATTATTAACGAGTATGCTGACTTTGCCCACTTCATTCTTAACTTGTTTGGCCACTCTGTACACATCTTCCCGATCGCCAATGTCGCATTTATAAGCAAATACTTTTGCTTTACCGCCACTAGAATTCACTTGTTTCGCCGTCTCCAAATTTGCTGAAAAATAAAAATTAAAACTATATAAAATGATCGATGACTGGATGAAAGGATTATAATTATGAATTTTTGTATTTTTTTTCAAAAAACTGAGCCCCATTTTGGGATGAAAATTTCTTCAGGACAGCGTAGCTTTTATGTGGTGGCTTTCTTGCACGTTTAACATTGAAAAAAATGAAATACAGTTTTTAATATATTTTATGATCAGTCAGATTGTCTGCAGTTTGTGTTCCGTGCATAAATACGACAATTATTATTCTATTTTAACCTTGAAAAACATATGTCTATGGTACTGTACATTCTGCAGTTGAACTTTGCAACGTTTTTCTTATTATTTTTCGCTATCAAAGCTGCATTCTCTTCACAAAATTGTTTTAAATGTAATTCACACTTTGCATTTCAAGCGTTATTTTGAAACAAAACTTTGTGAGGAAAATGTATCATTAAAGCTGCAGGTCATGCAAAGATTTGTCTGCACTATTTTAGATTTACAGGTTTTCTGTAGATAAATTTGTGTCTCCACACTTTTTTTATTATTATTATTAGTCAATGTGTTATAAACAGATTTGGATAACATCTTCATAAGAGGGCAGTGCAATATTGCACCATATGGTGAACATAGCTGCACTGTCCTGAAGAAAATTTCGTTATAAAATGGGGCTCAGAGCTCGTGCATGTTCTAGCAACTCAAATGTAACTGGCACGTGCTCTGAGCCCCATTTTAGAACGAAAATTTCTTCAGGACAGTGCAGCTTTAAGCCTAATCGGTCGGAAAAATAACTTAATTGATTCCTAGCCCTTCCCTAAAAGTTATTACATAATAAATAATAACATGCAATGGGTCATATATTACAAGGTCTCATTCAAAACAGGAAATAAGAGCCTGCCATTATAATCATTCCTATGGCTCATGTCCTCGCATACAAAATGTATACGATAAAAATCATCGCGACATTAAAGGTGACCTCACTTTTAATACTCACTAAATATTAGGCCTATGTTATCAATATATTATCATAACAACCCGGTATACCAGTAAATACGACTCATTCCGTATCTTTTTTGGAAGCTATTTTGTTTTCTATTTATATTTATAAACTTTGGTCAATTGTTATAGTGCAGACTCTCAGCAATAACTAGGCACAGTAAAGCAAGTAATAAAAACATAAATCGGCAAATCATTTTTTAAATAGTGTGGATTGCCTGAATCACAAAATATAGAAGATACATATCATATTTCGGGGGCAAATAAATAAAAACTTTTTCAAGAGATTGAATCTCGGCAGGAAAACATGGTTGGGTGGTAAGAAAATAATAGATCAACTGATCTATAATAATATAGGCATAACATATACAATTGAAGTGAAAATGCAAGTAGGTTATTTGTGACTTTAATTAGAATAAATAAAAATTTTCCCAATTTTAAATTAAGAATAAATGTACCGGTAGGCCTACTAAAATTATTTTTTTCCCGTTGACAGCCCATGTAGGTCTTCATAATCTCAGAAAACATGAGGAAATCATTAAAAAAAGCTTTATGAAAATGCGAACAATAAAACGATTATTACAGTATATACAGTAGTCACTTCAGTGCATTTTGTATTCGTACGTTACGTTACGTATTGATAAGGACGATATGATTGCTTTTGATATGATCAACGGGTAATAGGCCTATTTATGCTTAAATGTAATATAGACCTAGGCCTACTTTATAAATGCATTTATATAGGTTGCCTAAACAACTAAAAAACAAATAAGTAAATTATGCTGTAACGTCAATGAGTGTAACCCTTGGATTTTTCTTAAATTTGCAGAATCGCTTCAGTTTAGGCCCAAATCACTGACATTGGTTGCTATTAATTTGCATGCCATATGATCGTTAGGGGCTATACTTTAATGATGTCACTAAAAAATCGGGATTTTTTGGACCGACCACCCACCCACCCCTATCATTATGCTGTCACTTTTCGATGGACCCACCCACCCTTGTCATTGTCATTTATACAAAATTTTTTAACAAATAAAACTTTACAAATGAGTGCAATGATTGATAAATTTAGAGATAAAACATGTTATTTCAAATTGAACTATATGCATCTGACCAAAACAGTTTGCAAAATATGTTGGTCCACTTCAAAAGTGAAGTGACATCATTATGCTCCTTGGGCACCCACCCACCCTGTCACTTTTTGTCATCATCAACATTGGACCACCCACCCACCCACCCAAAAAAATGATGTCATTAAAGTATAGCCCCTTATTTCGATTTTATGAGTTTTGTAAGTTTCTAAATCATTCAAAATGATAATTAAGCTCCTTGGGATTTCAAATGGAAATTTCCTCTGCACTGACGACCCAAGCACGTGCTGATTTGCAGGGCTATCCACATGCAATGAGTCCTATTTCGGAACTCGACTCTCTTCAAGACATTGCAGATTTAATTATTAATCTCACTGAATCTTCATTTATTACGTGAGATTAGGCTTGAACCATGCGGATTAAACCAGGGTAAATCACAATGTAAAAGTGAAATGCTTAGGCCTACATATTTAATTACTGGCTGATCCAGGAATGTTCTGAGGCGTAAGGGGAGGATTTTGTTACGGAAAATAAATTCCCCTATAAAAATCAACACCCTATAACAAGAGGCGACGCATGGCGGTAGTACGGATGCATGTACGACACTTGATGCATCAGCTTCTTTCAAAGCAAATTCACATAAATATTTAAGTTACTGAAACCCTAAAGTTTATTTACAATTTGTTTTTTTTAATTTCAATTGCCTAATTCCCAACCTTTTGAATCGCCAAGTTTCACCAATGCAAGGCTTTCTTAAATCAAGTTCAACGAGTTATATAGTTGTTTTTTACCATTACATTCATCAAGTTATATGTTTTTCAATTGAAACTGCGCCTCCTTCCAAAAAAATTAACGATACAACTGTGGCACAACAAAGGCAGTGATCAGCTTTTTAAAGCTAGGGTTGGGTCCTTATAGAGTAGGCCTACTAAACATTGGAGTGTCTTGCCGGAATCGTACGATTCCGATACGGGATCGGGATCGTACGATTCCGATACGGGACGTCCCGTTCGAAATTGGGGCATATCCCTGCTAGGTGCGACCATCCAAAAAGGGGGAATCAGCCTTTTCAGGGATGTGAAAGCCCGTTTGTGGAAATACCACCAGGCTTCACCCAGAATGGCAAGATTTAGGAGGGACTAATTCCTCATTTTGCCTGTTTTCGAGCCTTGCCTTAGAAAGGCGTCCCAAGCAAAGGTGAACACTGCTGGCACAAATCAAAACTTGCTCTCTCCAGGTCTTTTTAGCACTGAAATTACAAAATAAGAATAAAAAATAAAACTAATCCAGCACTCGCTGATACTTTGACAGTCAATACCACGCACATTTAGTTTCAAAAAATACTTTAGCAAAAATCATGGTAAGTCGTACTATACAATTAGGGGCGTGGGGAGCTAACCTTGCACAAAAGATATTATTTTTTTGGAGAATATTTTGTTTTTATATATCATGAGCACGATGGGACACTATAGGAATAATATATTATAATAAAAACCTTGAACATCACTTAAAATCGCTGTCCTTGCCTAAATTAAGTATTCAAAGCACAGAACAAACAAACAAAACAACAATATTTTCCAGCATACTGATACGTGCTATACGTGAAAATGTTTAAAGGGCAATGGGGGGTTAATTTAAAATGTTCCAAATTCCTTGCCCACACAAATACATCTTTCTGACCAATAAAGTAATTACCAAAAAAAATGTATTACATAAACCATGTTAGGGTTATAATTGTGGAATATAATTATATAACGCTGTACAGGCCTACCCTACACAAATTGAGCTCGCTGGATACAGCTATAGTATGCTAACCACAGTTATAGTGCCCTTAACCACGTTCATGTTTAGACTAAACTAGTCTGGGTTAATCATCACAGAGCAGAAACGTTGCTTATTTAATTAAGCTTATAGTACTCTGTGTCTATTAATCTATTCAAACCCAAAAAGGACTTTTTGGAATCATGTAGTGATTTGTAATTACCAAGAAAATGCTTAGTTTTAGCAATATTAGTTTTCCAAATATAGCAATAAAAATTGGACCAAAGCTACTTTTAAGCCTTAATCAGATCAATTTAATGCATTATATATGGCAAAAGTTCATGAAAATCAAAAAAATTTGTGACTTATGATAGAAACTATGACTTTTTATGACCCCCTGTTATCTGGCGTCACTATTTTGTGACTATCAGATAAAACATCTTCGCAAGGGCGTTCAGGTTATATATAAACAAACTATTATTATTTCAACAGCAATTCCCAATCATAGATAATAATTAATACCACGACTAATTGCGACAACGTTCATGATGTTTTAAACAAAAGTTTAATTTCATCGCAATTACTTTACACTGTATTGCATTTTTCAAGGTAATTCAAAAGAAATCATTAATATTTTTGATGAATATATACAGTACACATGTATTTGCAGACCTACCCTTTTTGTGAGCACCTAGCCTATATTTGTTAAGTGCAAAAATTCTTAAAATCTTAATTTAAGTACAATTCAAGTTTTTATTTCATGTTAAATCGTTATCATTTGACCTTCTATATCCCGCAGCACTCGAACAGCACGTACATTACATGCAAATGCAACGATCAAAAAATCCTTCAACAAAAAATACAATTTTAATGTATACGTATTATCATACAGTGAATAAATCAAATGAAACTTGGCTAGAACATCCGTATTAAATATGGCAACCTACGCGACCGCTCAAAAGTCAAATGTGATCCATGTTCATCATAACATTTCACTTATATCATTCTGTACTGACGAAAAAAAACTACCCTACCATCGAAGGAATAAAACCTTTCACAAGCATACTTGCAATAGTTTCTGCTACTGCAGTAAAGTTGGTGCACATTCACTAGGGCTAACTATATGGGGTCACTAAAATGGCGTCATAACACCCAGGACCTTAATGCCTTCCCCAAAAACCTATTAATTTGCACGCACTCACTTATAAAACGCAAATGTTTGCTCAAGATTGGTGATACTGTACTAGGCCTATATTAAATTCCACCCAATAATATTTGGCTGGCCGCATTTAGACCTTTGGCTGCTTGGGGCACCACCCTGCGTGCGACCCTGCCTCTGCTTGGGGGCACCCAGGGCGCTGCAGATACTGATGACATGAAGGATAGAGAACAAAATGAAACTGATGAGAGACTTTTCAGTTGTCTCACTCAAAAGTCGAAGTGTATAGAATTAAGAAAACAAATTTTTGGTGCTCATGCCATTGTCAGGGGTAGGCCTACTAATGGAATTGAAAAAGTTCTAAATTAGACGAGATACAAAAATGCAGTTCTCGTTCTAAGGTGTGGATGAATACGTTTTTGCCTTTTTTGCTAACCACGGTCGCTAAGATAATGTTTCATAAAAAGTGAAAAGAAAATATATTCCCTAAACCCACTGAACTAGTCTCTTCTACCTTGATTCTACTGACCTTTTTTTTTACTTGCAGGGAACATAGGCCTAAAGCCAAAAATGCCAATTAAAATAAAATTATTTTAACTTTTATAAAAACGAAAAAAAAAAAACTATCCACTTTTCGTAGTCGTGAGTGCAGTCAATATCAAGTCAATATCATTTGCTAAAAATAGTGAAGCATTTATGATCTCGGCCCCTGTAAT
This sequence comes from Proteroiulus fuscus, assembly GCA_034700285.1. Taxonomy (NCBI): domain Eukaryota; kingdom Metazoa; phylum Arthropoda; class Diplopoda; order Julida; family Blaniulidae; genus Proteroiulus; species Proteroiulus fuscus. Next base: position 19,116 of record JAQIXP010000789.1, read on the forward strand.
TTTTAATCCTCAAATATATTAATAGAATTTGCAAGCAATAAACCCCCTTACATTTACATAAGGTCATGCAACGTAAGCCTCTCCAGCTACTGTGCAAGCATCTTTCCAATCTTATAAAATTGACTTTCGAAAAAAAAAATTTAGGCCTACTAATATAGCCAATTCCCAGCAAAACTAAAGATGAACCATTTGATCAGTTCAACCTTTGACTAACACTTTGGTGTTTAGCACATTCAAAAAAGTATCAATTTTCAAAGTGTACTAAGAACATTATTTCGCATCCAATTTAAAATAGCTAAAGCCTAGTTCCCACAAGGAGCCATCGCATGAATTAACACACCAATTCATGCGATTTTGCATTAAGATTGTGATGCGTTGACTCAAAGCTGCGTTTGGACCTGTTTTTAAAGAGGCGGCGCCATAGCGAATTTTTCTTAAGGAGGGGGGGGTGGGAACCTGGGGGAGTATTACCATGTATTTTAGATCCCCCCCCCCCTCCCAACTGCGCCTATGCGTTGACTTAAAAAACGCGCTGGAGTGTACGATTTTTATCGTTCACGTGCACTGAAAATTTTCAACTTCCGACTTATCTGTGACGTCACAATGACTCCTCGACAGGCTGGAGTTGGTAAGTTAAGTACTACAATTCTGCATAGTTAGGATGCATTTCGTTGCATTCTGGGAAGTATTTTTGCGGGGAAGCACATTACTAAATTTTGTTCAAAAATTCAAAAGAAATGAAAACGCGTTAAATCAAGCATGCATCTGGAAACGAGCCAGCCCATCGCAATTTAATTTTTTTGTGTCCATCAGGAACGTACCGATAAATCCATTGCGGGATAAAAGGGTGGGGGACCCAAAAAATGCTTCAAAAATTTTTTCCCACAGGCGAAAATTAGAAGGTTTTTAAACATTATTGCACAGATTGACAGAAAATGGTGCCGCAGGCAATTTAGGCCTACTTGCTCAAAAACACTCAAAAATCGGCAAAAAAATATCACCGAAAGTCCTTATTTTGCCATTTTATTTAGTAAGCCTATGAGTCCAAAACCAGGACGTACAGCCCTGGTTTCCATTCACCTGTTTTCAATGCAGTTCACAGCATCACGCACCTATTTGCCAAAATCGCATGAATTGGTGCGTCAACGCATGCGATGGCTCCTTGTGAAAACCAGGCTTTGACACCCGACGCATTATTGTGATAAATGAAAATGAACGGTCATAACATATAACTGAGCAACGTTCAAAGTTCGACCTACAATTAAGAATTGGACGATTAAAATGATTAATGGTAGCGCTATAATATTTACCCTCCTGATTGATATCCAAGACGACTATTTTGGAGCACAATTTAGCTAATTCTTTTGCCATCAAACGTCCTAATCCACTTCCACCTCCTGTTATTAAAACAATGTCCGCACTTATATCTTTGGAATGCCATTGAACTGGAATCAATAATAAGACTAATCTCTCTAATGCAAAATATAGAGACAATAGAATAGCCAGAAGAACTTCCAACGTTATATTTAACCACTTCATTTTGACAGGAAGGCTGCTTTTTTTCTCGTCGTGCTCCTTGGATATTTGATATAAAAATGACAAAATGGCGAAAAGATCACGGGAAGAATTGAATATTTGTCAAAGAGAAGATAATAGGATCAAAGAGCAACAATTACGAACGGTCTTTTGACACACATAAATATACCACTTCACATTTGCACCTTGCACACTTGAGAAGGCGGTGAGAATATGCAACAGCTCACTTATCATCTTTTATAAGCAAACTCCATAATACAAACAAATAAGATGGCGATACCACCATCGCCATCTGTAAACAAGATGAAAATGGAATGAAACCGGGAATTTCAAAGGGCAATCTGATTATCATGTTCATGTCAGGGTCTGTGTCCTTGTCCAACTAGACGTGGCAATAATAAAATTGTACCGGTATACAGTACATAATTATAGAATTAAAAATACATCATTTTAATTCATCATTGCCTTTCTAGGAAGCAAGTTAAAAAAAATTTGAATAAGCAATAGAAAATTTTATCTCACAATTCACGAATAATAATTAGTCAATACCACTGGCACCCTAGTACGACTGAGTCAGTGCAGAAAGAAAAAAGCAGTTAAAATAATTTTGGAAACATTTGTGGGTTAAATCAGAGTGAATTGGAAAATAGCACAGGCTAATTAGACCTAATAAGAAAATGCTTATATCAAAAATTATCGTAAATACTAATGAATAGTACCTATTCAATCTATAGGGCCTATAACGTTCATGCTTTTAGGAAGAAAATTCAATTTGATATTCCTGTATTTTGGGTGCAAATCCCCAATAATTTGCCACATTTCAAATGGGGAAAAATTTATACTATAAAATCACTGACAGAAATAACCATAAATCATTGATTAAAAAGATGTGCTCATTTGCATAGTACCGGTACCATATATACCTAGCATAAAACGCCACTTGCAATTAGGCCTGCTATACTGCTTATAAAACAATCTTCATCCTGATTGAAAGGTGAATTTGATGCTAAAATGTTACCGGTAAATAAATTTAATTAGTTTAAAAAAAAGTGTTATAAATGTAAACAAAATATGCAGACAAGGGTAGTGTTATTGATTGTGATAACACGACCAGTGTGGGTTATACTTTCCTGCACCATGCCGATACCAATTCAGGGGATATTATTTGGGTTAATTCATATCATTATAATAAAAGTGCTCTATTATTCACAGGTTGCTATAGTAACCATTAGACGCTATTCCATCAGCTGACTTATTTCTTGATTCGAACATTTATAGCAATGCGCAACATTACATAAATATTAAAAGAGGTGAAAATAATTATGCAAAACATCAAATAAGGTAAGGGATAAAAATATTTCACGTTTTTCAATTTAGTCAGCACACACCAACACCATTAGCAAAATGCAGATGCAAAAAGAATTCAAATTCTTATTACGGTGTTACCAGAATTCCAAAATCACTGATAAGAAAATTAACAAAATGACTATGGAAAATTTCAAATTAGTGCAGAAAGGTGGATGGGCCTTGTCATGACAACCAAAAAATATCACTCATTTTCGAAAGACCAATTTCATGCCACATCAAAAACAACGTCAATGCCCATATATGGTCATTTGCCTTGTCAATTTCGCAGAAGTTTGTCACCACAAATAACCATTAGGCGTGTTTTAGCGTTATTACCTTGTCATACGCTGTAGTTATTCAGTTTACAAGTAGTTCTTAACTCTATCA
>JAQIXP010000790.1:0-22380 GCA_034700285.1 Proteroiulus fuscus
GGTCTAACCACTGTCTATTTAATTAAGTTAGACATTTTTAAATTATTAAATAGTTTGCAAAAAAAAAAAGATATGATCACCAATTAAAAATCTATAACTTGTTGGGAATTATCTTAACAGTGATCCAAGGCTTAAAACTATTAAAATATGTAGAAAATTAAATCGACAAATTGTTATGAATTATGCTGGCAGTAAGCTTATCAGCATCTCAATATGAAACCATATAATTCTGATATTTCCTGAAGATAGTTCCTCTCACACAGATCTAATTAAATCTTCTCTATGAAAAGATATTTCCAGTACTTGTACCTGATATACCTTCATTTATTTATCAGAAATACAGTATGTTTCACCAGAATAATTAAATTCTCGTTTTATATTAAAAATGAAATTACAACTTTGAAAGTGGCACATAGGCCTAATATATATGTAACACACAAGTCTATTCTGTACAACACAAATTCAATTGAACATATAAACTATAAATAAGCATTCACGAGCTTACGTCATAATTCTTCAAAAGTGAGCTCATAATTCAAGAGGAAATACAATCTGTAGGATCTCACTTGCAAATAATAAGCAACTTCAACATTACAAAAAAATTGAAAATTTAACCTGTAAAATCCCAAATATATTCGGTGTATGAACATTTCTATAACTATTTGAATATACCGTAACAGTGAATTAGGAACAATATACAAAAGTAATGAAACTGTGAATTGAGTAACATACTGCTTGCTGGATTATTATTTTGTAATGTGTTATTTGTTTCCAGGAATTCCTGAAAAATAAACATAGTTATGTTATCATTTGATAAAAACAAAAAAATGGCATCGTGAATAAACATAATTTGAAAATAAATTATATAATCGCTTAAAGTGGGGATAATCTCCTCACTGATTCGTATATCTACACCTGCTCGTTTAAGTCAGGAACTTAATCTTAGGCACTCGTTAATTTCCAGGCACTATACATCATTAGATAAATTGTCTACAATTAAAGATGTTTCGGGTACTGATTCCTTGCTGATAAACGGCTCTTTGCAGTTATCCTTCGACTTCTCGTCGTTTTCGCCTTCCGGGCTAGTCGTTAAACGACATTCATCGTCTTTTAGCCGTTCCACAATTTTACGATTGATTGCATCACTTGATCTGTTGTTGGAACAATCCATATCTTCAACATTTTCTGGCCTATCCTTCAATTTCATAATTCCATAACTAGTGTCCATGCGCATTTCGGTTTCATTTACACTGACAAAATCGTTGTCCTGCATCGTTTCCTCTGTGCTATCGCACGCGCTGATATCCTCGTACATGTCGCTGTTGCTCGTTTCTGCCGTCGCCTCGCCGGAAATTTCTTCCTCCACATTTTCCACCTTATCCAGCAGAGAATTCATGACGCTTTCCACCTCGCCCGCATCGAACGGTGCCTTTTCGACACATTCTTCGGCATCTTCTTCCATTCGGTCCAACTCTTCTTCGTCCTCTTCCCTCGGCGCCGGACTGCTACTAGCCGAAACCTCGTAGACGTCCTCCTCGGTGAATTCCTTCCCATCCACCGAATGGCGATAGATCAGTCGTTTGGTGTTGCCGAACTTTGCCCATATCTCAAACTCCTCCCACTCTACGAAGGCGTCCACTTGATGAAAGCGAAATGGTTTGAAATGCAACTTGATATGTTCTTTTAGAAACGACGTCAGGCTACTGCCGTAGTCGCAGTGCGGGCAAGTGGATTCGAAAGCGGGCAATGTCACGTGGCGCCGCATGTGGCTTTGTACGGCATCCTTGCGCTGGCTCGAATAGGGACACCTCTCGCAACGGAACAGCTTTTTAGGTTCTGCGACGGTGGCAGAAGGGTCCTCTTCTTCTTTGGGTACCTTCGCAATGGTTTTCCTTGCGTGCAGGTTCTGAAGTTTCTGCAACAGCAATTGTTGTTTTTCCACTGGGGTTATGTTGGCATCGCCGACAGACTTCAGGGTTTCCTCCAGGAGGTCATTAACCGCTTTTGATTCCGAATACGTGGCTTTCGAGCCATTCTTACTGTTCGTGTTGGAGGGCGAGGTGTAGCCGTTTGCCATGGTCTTCTTCTCCTCGTCCGCGTGCATGCGCCGGTGCCGCACCATGTTGGCGGCAAACTGGACGGCGTAATCACATCGATCGCACTGGAACCTCTGCTTGCTTCCGTGCAGGCCGACGTGGATATCGTAACGCAGCTTCTTCTCGAACACAGCCGGGCATTTGGGACAAACCAACTGGCACTTTTCACCGTTTTCCATCGAGGAAACGCCCTTGGACGGCAGCGACCCGTGGACGGGACTAGCATTGCTCTTGGTGGCCGGAAGATGCACTTTAGCATGCCGTACCAAATTGCCGATGTTGGCGACGGCATACGTGCAGTGCTGGCACTTGAACTTTGCGTTGCTGCCATGGAGATGGAGATGATACACGAGCGTCGAATATTTGAAGAAAACCGACGGACACAAGTGGCAGCTATAGTTCTTTTTGACCACAGCTCTGCCATTGTCCAAGGCCCTTCCCTTCAATGGCGAACAGGTTTCCTTTTTGGCTAGCCCGCTATTCGATGTTGGTGAACCAGGAGGAGTACTATTCCCAATGGTTTCCGTTCCGGCCTTTTTGGTCAGAAATATTTCACCGGAGCTGGCCCGCTTGCTGCCATCCGGCTTATAGTCGCTCTGGTATTCGGGCGTGTGCACCTTAGCGTGCTTGTGGAGGTGTGGGCGGTGACGGGCAGCATAGTCGCACGAGGAGCACTTCCATTTGAAGGCGGCGCCATGAAGGGCTCGATGGAAGGCCATCTGCTGGGGCTTGGTGAATTTGGCTGGGCATTTGCCGCAGGTGAAAAATTGCTTGCCGCCCGTCGAAATCCTGGTCCACCTCTCTTCTGTCGAAATGGTGATGGGTACAGGCGTAATGACTTCATTCTCCTGTTTAGCCGGACTTATGCTCTTCGTGGCTTTAGGTTTAGCGGCCGCGTGTGCTGACGCATAATCCTTCTCGCTGATGTATCCGAGCGAATTCTCGTGTTCCCGGTGCATTCTTTGGTGAGAAGTTAGGGCTCCCGAATTCTTACACGTATAATTGCACAAATTACACATGAACGTGGCCTTCCCCAGGGTGGACTTGCGCTTGTAATGCATCTTCTCGTGATCCGTTATGACGGCTCGCTTCATGCTGATATGCGGGCAGTGAGAGCATTTGAACATCTTTTTAAAGACGCCGTCACGCTGCACCCACACCCGACAGACGTTGGGAACGGAAGGAGGATTCTCCAAAAACCCGGAAGCTGGAGAGGTCGGTGGACTGCATGGCGTCGCTGGGGTGGGCAGGGGTGCAGCTGCCACTTTCTCTACGCTAGGAGCTTCAGCTACCTCGTGCAAGCGCAAGTGCTGCATTAGCAAGTGGGACTTGCTGACGGCATAGGAACAGTAAGTGCATTTGAAAACCCCAGTACGCCCCGGGCGATGGAACTGTCGATGATATAGGAAAGTGGTGTGGCTATCAGTCCTGTAAGGACATTGCTCACAACAGTAACGCTTAAATTTGGGAGAGTTGAGTTTGGGCGTTGAAGTGGCAACAGGCGTAGTGGGGATCTTAGAAGGAATTTCTAGGTTTGGTGCGCTCTTTTCGTCGAGTTCTGGCTCGATTGGAGGCTGCAAAGGTGGTGGCATTCCTTCCTGGCAGTGCTTAATATATTCGTGAGGCTGATCGACATGGAGTTTCATGTGCTGAAGCCATGATCTACGATAACATAGAAGAAAACACCACATTTAAGTAGTTTAACACAGCACATTGAACAGTGATTTTTGTTTCTTAGGAATTACTTGAATTGGATAACAAGCATAAATCTGAATACAAAAATTCCCACAAGCAGAAATTTCTTAAAGGAGAATGAATAGTAACTAGTTTTGACAAGACTATAGTTTACAATATAAATCCCAATTTTCCCGTAAATTTGGCTATGTTGAGTCATAGTGAAAGAAACGACGTCACAATGTCATATTATAAATCCTTGAAAATGGGTCTCCAAGATACCACCTGCACCTGTTAGTAAATCATTTCCTTTACTTTCCCTGACCTGCCCAAGCAAATTTCCCCGACCGATTCATATAGAATTTCTCTGACCCACCAGCAAAAACAGTAATTTTTCCTGACCATTTTAATCTTCCCTAACTATGCGTGACTATCCAGGCCCACATAAACCTTGAAGTATCACCTAAGATTCACAAATATTCACTAAGGTTGGCAAAGCCACGTCGGTGGCACCGGTGTAATCAAGGGCTGGGACGGAAATCACCCCAAGAATCAATGAGATTCACCAAATATTGACTTTAAATTCACTCGCCACATTAATGATTCCCAGTCTCGTACCCCCCAACAGATAGAAAGCAATCTAACATAACCCTATACATTAATGGAAGTATTTTAATCGTATGGTACGACGTGGAGCAGGCCAGTGACGTTAAACACCGTAAATGTTTGACTTTGATAAAACTATTTTAAGATTGTTTTCAAATAAAATAAGGATGGATAATTATCAACTGGTAAATTTTTGTTCTTTCTGATTCGTTCTCGTTTAAGCTAGTATTCTAACTACATTTATTAACAAAATTTTTACCTTTTGAGACTGACGTAAAAGGGGCAAAACATGCACTTAAAGTTGGCGCCTTCGTGCGGCTTGTGCATGTAGGAATGGATTCGTAAGTCGAATAACTTTCGGCAACGGTATGGGCACACCGAGCACTTATGGCGTTTTGATTTGTCCTCTTTAGCCTCTGTTGGAGGTTTCAGCAAATTAACGGATTCATCTTGCACCGTGGAATCTGACGCTGCAAAAAATTTGCACCATTTTAGCAAACTTGAAGCAACATGCAATACGACAAATAACAGGATAAAATGCAAACCTTTGATTACAGGTGGAGAACTAACTGGAGGAGGAGGAGGAAGAGGTACATCAGGGCGATCCAGTCCCGGAGTCTCAGGCATTTTGATCAGTTCTTCAACTTCTTCCTCTTCGATCTCAAAACCCAGCTCTCCGTTCACACCAGGAGGATAGGGCATTGCTTTGGAACCGCTTTTGCCTTCCTCTCTCTGCATGATGGGGCCAGGTGCTCCGTGCCTAACATGGCAGTGTCGAAGGATTACATTGCGGCAATTGGAGGACTGACCGCAGATGCCACACCAAAATGGTTTGTTGCCAGAATGTACGCTCATGTGACGTATTATGTTCCTTCGGATAGTGTGCCTTCAAAATGAGATTGTTAACTTAGAACATTTTGATGCTCTTGTAAGTACTTCATTATTTGAAATAAAAATACACTGAGAATTTACTAACCTGAATTCACAATACTTGCACTTGAAGGTAATCTTTTTGGTTACTCTTGACCTCACGTTAGCCGGTTTGAGGGGGAGCAGCTGAACGGACGTGGACGAAGTCGTCGGCAGCGTCAACAAAGTTGTGCGCCCGCCGGAATTGCCGGTGCTTTCCGACGCCGCGGGCGATTCCAAGCCAGCCTGGCCCACCTTCTTCTTACTTTTCGTGATCAGAGTTTCGTATACGGCATACTTCTCGTACTTTTCGTAGTTTTTGTTCCCGCTGTCGTTGACGACGATGACCGAGGCGCTTGCGTGCCGGGGATCACGCGGCGCCTTCATCTTCGAATGCTTCGTGATATCCCATTGCCAGTTGGAGCGGTAGCCACATTCCGAACACATATACGGTTTCTGATTCAGGTGCACGACAATATGCATATGAAATCGCGAGGCAGTGGTCGTCGAATAGGTGCAGTAAGGGCACTGGAATGTCTTGCGAATGATGGGTGCATTCACGCTCTTGTCCGATTTCTCGGGAGAAACCGGTCTCACGGATATGCTGGTGTTCATCGGAACCTGTACTTTCGGCACGGGCAAAACCGCAATCGACGGTGAAATTGTAAGCGTTCTCTGTGCCCTCGCACTAGGTGGCGCCATGATCTTCTGGGTCGTGCTACTCATTGTTGATGCAGGTCTTGAAGTAGGAATTAATTGAAGTGACGGGGAAAGATGAATCGGCATGTTTATCTCCTGCTGAGGAATGCGTCTGGGTGGAATTCGCAGCAGGAACGGCAGCAAGCCAGTATTGCTGTCCTTTGCCCTGCTATGGGAGAATATGTTCACTTCCTCGATGGGTCGCGACAGGTCCAACGGCAGATCTTGGGCTGGAACTGGCGGCGCAGGAGGAGGAGGATTTGGCATCCGTCCGTTATATATGTGGAGATCCTCCTCGCCGCCGACCATCATGCTCTGGTCCAGCAACTGTTCAAAGTTATTTACTTCTGGATTTTTGGATCTTTCTTCTTCCCCCTTTCCCGAAGCGTTCAACTCCAAAGCAGTCTCTCCATCACCGCCGTGATACTTCATTATGTGCCGAGTCATGTCGCCCTTCCAACGACTGCGGAATTCACAGTGCGGACAAGAATACGGCTTGTCCTGGATATGTACCCTGCGGTGCCTCACAACCTCCGAAATCCACTTGGCCTCATAAGGGCACAGGTCGCACTTGACTTTCGGTTTGCCGTCCGGTCGCTTGGCCATGGTTCTCTTCCGTTCGGGCGGGCGGCGCGGATGCTCAATTTCGTGGAATTCGTAGGCGTGCCGGTCCAACAGCGAAACTGACGGAAAGGTTTCTCGGCATTCGACACAAGCATAGGGCTTAGATGAACTATCGTTCTCCGCTTCATCCTCGTTGTCGTCTATTTCTTCGACATCGACGCTGCCGGTTTCCGCCTCTTCTTCTTCTTCTCCGTCTTCGTCTTCTTCCTTGTCCTCCTCCTCCTCCTCCTCCTCCTCTTCTTCCTCAGTATCTTCGGCCGGCTCATTCCGTGTAACTATTGGAAAACAAACAAAAAACTTATCTTTCTCAACTTGTATTTTTACTTTTTTCTCAGGTAATAGTATGTAGTTTGAACTTAATATGTCAACTGGTAATCAATTTCTAATAGATCTAATGAAAACTGAAACACTTTACTCTGTCTTTGTATTTAAGGCTATTATAAGCCATGTAGGCCTACATGTGTACAAATTTCAAAAAATTAGCTCTTTCCATATCATATAATTATCAACAATAGCTCGGACATCAAAAAATTGTATTTGCTATACATATTTGTAATGCAAGTGAGAAGTGAGCATTAAATGACCCACCCTTGTTTTCTGCAGGTTGCTCGGGTTCCTGCCGATGCTCCAATACGGCAGGTGAAGGCGGGGTCACCGAGTTTGAATTGTTTGCATTTTCGTCCATCCTTCTCGGTCTCCTGTATCCTCCTCCTTCCGAGTGATGATTTAGCAAATGCACACTCAGCGATTGCTTGCTCAGGGTCGAAAATGTGCACTTATAGCAACGAAAGACTTCCAATCCGGCCGGTGCGCCCCCTTCCAGAGTGTCACCCTCCTCCAGGTGGTTTCGTCGGTGTCTGTCGAGGTTCCACTTGTACGGCGTGCTGAAATCGCACGTCTCACACTTTATGTAGGGCATGTCGTGATAGCGCACGTGTTTCGTGTATCGCGCCCTCACGCTCGTCACATAGTTGCACTTGGTGCAGCGAAAGAACTTCTTCTTCAGGTGCGACACTTTTTCATGCCTTTGCACCAGGACCCTGCTCTTGCTTTTGAACGTACAGACTGAGCAAGAAAACTCTTCCAGGACCTTATCCTTAGCAGGTGCTTCCTCCGAACTCGCCTTGCGCTGGGGTTGAGACGGCTTAGCCGCCGAGTTGAACAGGGGTGGTGGTGGGCGCAATGATGATAGCAGCGGGGGCGGGGGTAAGGATGAGTGCTGGATGTGGTGGCGGGGGTGAATTTTCCTGCGGTGCAGGGGAGGGAGGGAAGGCTGCAAGGGAGGGGGTGCAGCCTGCTGCTGGGGGTTAAGGGGTAGGAACACGACGGAGGGCTCCATCAGCATTGGCTTGACAGTTTTACGCGCCCCGACGACAGATGTCGATGGGGACGGATCATCTTCGACCAAGATGACCTCCAGGTCAGGGGGCAGCGGCATCCTGTCTGCCGACAAGTGCGGAAAGGCATTCGGGGTGGTAGAAGCGGAGGGAGACGGCTGATAATTCGCCTGCTCGCTGTTCGAATCGACCGCTACCCTGTGCACCAGGCTGATGTGCCGCAAGAGTTTGTGGGAGTGCACTGACGCGTACATGCAATAGGGACACTCATGAATGTTTCCTTTCTGGGCATGGGCATCCCTCATGTGGTATAGAAAAAGACGGGGATTTGTAGTGGCATAGCTGCATGCCTTGCATGCATAATTACGCCGGACTCTGCACGGCAGAAGCAAGGAATCTTCCGAGTAACAGCTCTGCTCGAGATACCTATCGTCACACACTTCGTCTACCAGTTCGATCTTTTCCCCGTTCGATGTAGTGATCGTCGTCACGTTTGGGGATTTCGAGGGTGGGGGATAGTAAGTGGATGTGACGCATTTCCTCTTATTGGCCAATACTAAATCTTGCCCAGAACTGGATTTTCTTTTTAGACTCAGACTATTCTGTTCTCCAAAGGCAGACTGCATGGCCTGCAAAATAAATACAAAAAAAATATTACATTAGTCATGCAAGCGACATGGAACATGATTTTCATACCTCAAAATAACGGGGTTGAAATAGATAACCCCAGGTGGGGCAGTAAAGCCTACTCGTTCAAATTAAAATCAAGAAGTGTCGAGGACGTTAAGGTACCAGTCTATCAAGCCCCTTTTATGATACCATTGCCAAAACCTGTTTCTGAATTCCGATCTAAAAAGAGCCAATTTCTAGGAACAAGGTCCATTCAACAAAAGGGTGAATTTCCAAGTAACCAACCAGCATCAATCTCGCCATTTGTCAGTTTTAGATAGTTACTCAATTTTAAGAACTTTTAATATTTGATATCATTTTAGATTTTTAGCCCGATGTATTTATAACTATTTTATATCAACATTTTTTCTTTTTTTACTACATGTATAACTCATTTTAGGAGTTATTGTGACGCCCTTACATTATGTATGTAGCATTTTTAGTGTCCACTAACCTACCAGCTACCTATTCTTTCTTGAATTATTAAAGATTTGTTACTTCTTTATGGTTGTTCTAAAATGGTAGACTACAATGCATAAAAAGGTGCTGAAGCAACTAACCAAAACCAATTTAAAATTACTTCTGATTGGTCATTCTAAATACGGCAGTTCACATACACCCATACTTGTCAATTCTGACTGAAGAATTAAATTACGAATATAGCTAGACTGTCTAGCTGTCCTATTTCTCTCCGAAACAAAACCTTTTACAATTCACCCACAAGTAAAGAGTGGATCATTGAAACAAAATGTTAATTAAAAAAATTGAATCTGCATTTACCCTAATTGGAATTCATTTCTCGTAAACCACTAAACCTACATATAAGCAACAGCTCCATAAAACCAGGGTGAACTAATAAATAGCCTACATCAAAGCTAAATGAATTCCAGGTAACATTTCTAATTAATTAGGGCATAATGTGAAGATTGGGAAGGTTTAAAATAGCATACATTTGCCGTGGGAAATCGGGGTCCATATAGATCTAATGATACGCCAAAGTACACCAACCAAAAAATACAGTTTGAATTTTAGAAATGAACCAGGTTGGGTAAATCCACTAGAATCTGTGATACGGCAGAGCAAGTCTCCAACAACACAACAGAAACATGGCGACCTAATTAGATACCTCGAGAAGCCATTGCCTGCCAACATGGCAACGTCATGCATGCAATCAAGAGATTCCGATAAGTAAGCTCGACGCGGCATTATTTCCAGTCGTCAAGCTAGCAAGTCTCCAGGATGTCCATGAAGTGAACAGAAAACCGATAAGTGTTTCAGGATTGGTACATTTCGAGGACGAAGGCAGGTATAATGAGTGTCGTGGGGTGTGTTCGACTATATGCTACTTTTTACTTCTTCGATATCACCAGTGCCATGATTTCATCAATGTTACACGAGAGCAATGCGCTTCAATCGAAGATTATAATAAAGTAGAAATGGTATTCTTGAAAAAAATGGGAAGGTTTCAAATTGAAATTTTTCAAGAATTTTCCATGAAATGCTTTCAAATATTTACAAACACATTCAAATGTTTTGCAGTACGACCAATCATAAATATTTGCAAATATTTTTCTAATTACTGACTTCTCCTAAAAAGCAATATTTAAATATTTCCCACAGGCCTAATATAATTTAATATAATAATATTCAAGAATTACAAACAGTAAAAACTCCAAAATGCCTTTGGATATTGCATTAAATTTAATTGTGCGTGTGACATTGTATTAGATTTAAATAACTAATTTTAGTTTGAGTAACAAATTTGTATATAAAATCCATATCCATGTTTTTCTAGCTTGATGATGGCACTCGAACAGAGCACCGAAACGTTGTGAATGCAAATTAAACTTTTCACAAGGATTGCTGACTATTTTTGAATTAGTTAAATTGTTCAAAATAGCCTACGATACTTTTTTTCCCCCCCCACACTTTTAAAATTTACCTACAAATTCTAGTTAGGCACATTAAATCTAAACTAAAATTTCCCAAATTCATATAAAAAAATAAATGGGGAGCTATTAATAGCACTCGCGGCAAAATTATAGAAAATCACTGAAAAATAGTGAAAAAGTAGGAATGTATGGGACAACATAATAGCAAATGTTTTATGCACTGCAAGAGGGCCTCCCAGCACCATCACAAAAGTGCACACCTGACTGTTATTTTTCGGGCCAGAGTTGCACCTTGCCAACGTTCAGTGCCAAATGAAAAGGGGGTCACACAACTCACACCAGACAACTTCCCTGATGGCACAGCCAAATTCTCCCCGAAGGCAGATAATGGACTGAGCTAGGCACAGTCAGGTCAGGAGCTGCGTTCCAGTTTGCTCTGAAGAAGACGACATGGATGATGGAGAAGAGCCGAAGAGAAACCAGGAATATTGAAAGAGGAGGAGGGGGAGGGGGGTGCCACAGGCGAAAAGCAGTTTGGGAGAGAAATGGGGGAAGAGAGAGCTAGCTAGAAGGGCGATGGCATGATTGAAGCCCAAGTACAAAAGGAAAGAGAGAGAGGATGTATGCACATCCACACACACACACACACATATGGCAGTTCTCAGCTTTGCCCTTCATGCATTGACCTCGTCTTCAAGCGGCACTCATGCCTACCACACCATGGCTGTTACAATCATGTATGCACACCCTTTTTAGTCTGAACTTTTTTTTTCTCCCACTTAGTCACATACTTTGCTGCTGTCATTGCTAAGCTCAAGCCATGGCCTTAGAAAAAATGTTCACATAAGCCTATTAAAGATAGGATGATAGGCAGTATCTCAAAGCCTTGAGCAACAAACCTTGTCTCTTTGGACATTGCACCACCAACTGGTGTCCAATAAATAAAAAATATGGTTTTCAAAGAGATATTAAGGAATAGAATGTACGAAAAAATTTCAAATTTACACTGCCATGCATCATAACATAGCTACTCAAATATTTCTGTACTGAGTAATAAAACAGAATCTTTTTATTCTTTAATAGGCCTATTATAGGCATTAATTCTGAAAATATAGGCATATAAGAATTGTTTTGGAATACTCATACGGTTTTCTGCCATTACTAGAATTTAATAGGATTATACCTATTGAATAAATAAATACCTTTAATGATAATCTATTCAAAAGTTAGGACAAAATTTTATCAAATTAGTGGATTATAATTACAAAAACTACCTAGGCTCAATGTAGTCTTGATTAATGTAACAAATGTAACAGAATGTTTACCACACAATTATGGCAGTGGCCCTAAATTTTAGTACATGTATCAAAATAATGATAATAGCATCAGTAATCTTCCACCTGTTAATATACGAGACATACATATTCATAAATCCTTTAACTACGACTAGCCTATAATTAAAGAGGAAGACACACTTCTTGACAAGTGAAGTAGCCTACTTTTTAAATGCTAGGCAATAGAACAAAACGTAGTTAGTTTTACAGTTATACTGGAATTAAACTTAATAGCAGTTTTGCGAAATCACAATTCTTTATGTACAGGGTGATAACAAAGTACCGTTACCCTAGATGTTAGGCTGATCCATGTACGCATCATTGCTCAATAGGTAACGGTTCTTTGTGGCCACCATGTACAACACAGGCAGGAATTATACCCTAATCGTAAAAATCTCAGAAAATTTTACCGCCATCTGTTTGGAAAGGTACATTACTGGAATCATTCAATTTTTGCCTCACTTTCCTACTATGCAATAATGCATAACAAATAAGAATATTTTAAAAAAAGTTCCAATATGTACAATGTAATTTTACTTTTAATATGGCAAAAAGTTTCTGAGATTTTTTTGTAGTGTACACTTGGTGGCACTATTGTGATAAAAATGGAAACAGTCGATTTGCGCTGCTGAACATTTAATTTGGTGTAATTACAAAATTAACTTTGATAAGAATGCATTGGATAACATCAGCGTAGGGCAAATTTTCCATAAACACCAATGTTATTCAATGCATTTTAATCAAGTTTACTTACTGCATGTCATTTAAACAACTTGCGAATTGCCTACAAAACCTTATGGATTGTGCTAAATCGACTTCAAGATATGGATAACAAATACCAAAATCATAGAAAACAATACTAACAAATTTCGGTAATAACAGGTCCAACCAAAATTCGATCGACACGCTAGTGTTATTGAATGTATTTTTGTCAACTTCACAAAACAGTCTGATGCTTTCTTGAGGCATATGGCCACAATCTTGGGTTTCATCTGATAGAAATTAGCAGAGCAATATGAAGAGATAATAAATGTCTCTAGCCCTTAATATTCAATTTAAGACAAAGATCTGTGCTGTATGGATGTAGCTCAATGCAATATATCTAGCAGCTTGCCATTCTTTTCCAGAAATGGCTCGTCGATCAATACGCACTCAGCATTTGATGCCTGATGGTTGCACTTTGCAAATCTAGCTTGGAAAATGAACTTGAACAAAACCTACCAATGGTGGTAAATGCATTAGTATAGGTCTAGAGACTTATAGTGCTTATAATGAATCTAAAATATCGTGAAATAGGCTAAGGGACAGGCCAATGCACTTGCAATATATTGACACACCTGGTCGATTTTTACAATGGTTGCCAATCTTATCAATATATCATAGGCACTTGTCAATGACTATCCATGATTCAAATAGGCCTATAGTAAAGACAATTTGGAAACTGCTTTACAAGGAATTCAACTTTATCTCTGAAGCCATTTTGAAAATTTCCTTTCAAAAAAGGATGTATCAGCAGTAGGCCTACTGGTGACAGAGATTCCTATTGCACATCACAACTCCCCTATTTTTCTCACATTTCTTATTTTGATTTATAAATCACAAAGTTATTGTATTAAATATTATCTTTATTACATTCAACATTTTGGCTGAATTTGTTTAGTGGCTTCATCTAATATTTTCTTAGCATTAACTGAAAAGCATTTGTTGCTTTCATTTTTTAGAGTGGTTAACATTTCTGCTTCACAATCTGGGTTCAATTCCCAAGGTGGGCTGCCTGGATCATGGTTTTCATGATATTCCATCATCCTCTCTTCTTAGTCA
Organism: Proteroiulus fuscus; assembly: GCA_034700285.1. Taxonomy (NCBI): domain Eukaryota; kingdom Metazoa; phylum Arthropoda; class Diplopoda; order Julida; family Blaniulidae; genus Proteroiulus; species Proteroiulus fuscus. Next base: position 13,662 of record JAQIXP010000790.1, read on the forward strand.
TTGGGCTAATTCTCAAATGCAGGGGCAGTACTACTAAACATCAAGTCACGACCACATTCCTCTTTCGTCTCCAGCTCCCCTCCCTGCCACGTCATCTCATGACACCTTTCGAGCGCAGAACTAGCAGTTTTAAAAACATTCGGATTTGAGGCCGGATATGAAAAATTTCCTGCAAGAGATCCATCCGATATGAAATATTTTCTGTAGAAGCAATTTCCATAAGCATGATGACGAATTTTTGCAGAAAAATGAGACTTTCAAATTCTGTAGGCAACTCAATTCCATCAAATTTCTGCAGAAACATATCATGTCCCTCCAGAAACTTAAGTAGGTAGCATTTCGCAGAACACAAATGTAAAATTTTCTACAAAAATTCGCCATTTTGATTATGAAGTGTATTTTCTGTCAAGAAACAGTCACCTGTACATTCAAATATTAGTTTGCTCCTTTCCTTTTTTTAGAGAATCATGTCTCACCACCACATTGTTATATCACTTGGCTGCTAACCGATACATGTGTCAAAAAATGTGATGTGCCATCCTCTGGGTAATTAGATACAAAAAGGAGGCTACGATTCCGCACTATTATATCAATTCAATGTAACCTACATTAGGGAGTTAGGCCTAAAAGGGAAATCTAATATCACGGCTAGCTCAGGCTGGATTGGCCGATTACGAACACACGGGGTTTATCACGGATGTAATGGATGATTCTGCCAGACTTGCAAGTACTAGGCCTATCTTGTATTCTTTCAATTGTTCGTACTTTTTTTTTCTTGCTAAATTTCTTCAACAATGCCTACTACACCTGCAAGTAGGTTGGCCTTTATTTGCCAAAGTCGAGGCATAATAATTTTGTGCCTACAGCAGCTTGCATGCCATATGCCAAGTTGTTTAAACATTTGAAATACAGCCAAGCCTTGCTGATCCGGTGGGAAGTTCCCAAATTTTATGCCTGGAAAAATTGCAAATACTTAAAACAACTTCCAAGACAAGTGAGCATGAATGACAAACAGCGAGGAAGGACAAGGAAGGAGGCATCGTCCGAGGGCAAACGAGCGTTTATTTAAACATAAAATAGGCCTAACCCTTTAATATGCGTACTGCTATGACACTACATTATTCTTGCAACAGTAATTGACCACCATTACCGAAATCAGAAAAAATAAATAAATGGTCCCTTCTGATATGAGACTAATGTTATAATCCTCAACTATAGACTATATAGGCCTAGTCGGTTCCAATAATTTTTTAGCCTTAGCTCGCCACCTAGTGTCAGCTTAATTTTCATCGTTTGCAGTTGCCATCCCTTGGTCCTCTGTCGCATGGAAAATTGTGGGTTAGGATTCGTCTGCTACCAAAAACCTAACTGTAATTAGGATATCAGTAGTGGACGAATCCTAATCTACAATTTTCCATGCCACAGTGAACTAGTGGAAGCCCCCATGGATGGCAACTGCCAATGATGAAAATAAAACTGACGCTAGGTGGCGAGACAAGGCCAAAATTATTAAACCGACTAGCTTATAATATCCTGTTGTCAATTGTCAGGTGAACCAATCGGATAGTGGCAGAGGCAGACTTTTTTCCTGAAAGTTTCAATGAGTCACTGGTCCTGAACGGGGGTGGAGGAGTCCATTTTTTATTTTTGTTTAAATTCTGCCATGGTCAATGCTAATCATCGATGCAATTAGCAATGGCCAGATCCCGATCATTGCTTAGCTGATAATTATTACTTCCAGTTCACTCCAGTTGGCACTATAGGGATAGTGCCAAATCTTGGTAGATTAGAATCTAAACAGGTCCTCCAGCACCATGCACCGTCCCCCTGGCTAAAATACATTTCCTTATGATGAAAATACTTGGAATAAGGAAGCCACTCTGAAGCCAGGTTAATTGCATTGCCATCTACATGTACTAATAACTATGCAATAACCACTCAGGACTAACTACGAAACTTGGTTCATTGAATAAACAGCGGAAAAACCACAGTTTCAATAGTTTATCATAGATGAGAAGGCTAGGTTATAGTTTCTAACTGTGGGTTTTCTAGCTTTGAGCCACTATAAAAATTAATTTTCTCGTGCAATTGTACAGGATATGTACGTGCAATCCATAAATTCCTGCACTCTAACATTCGATCTTTCACTGTATAACTCCGCCATTTGCATTACATGTACCAATCTCACAGTCCCACAATGCATCAGGCCATCATGATGTCGACTTCTCAGAACTTGAGTGATACTGTTAACCATGATTCAAGTGCTTAACCACATGGTCCTCCTATAGGCTACAACGCCTTCAAATCATGAGAAAAACATTCTTTTATGATGAGACTAAATTCTTGGACCAAGGTACTAGTAGCCTCCATGAATGTTTCACATAAAATTATAAATACAGATCCGTTCTGTACATTTGATTAAACAATGCACCTGACATCCGGGTACTAACTGCTATCGTGGATCATAACTTGTCCATCAAAGTACAAGGACATAATTTAGACCCTACTTCATGACCTGGGTTTTAGGCTTCATAGGTTTCAACAGGAAATCCCGTCGAAAAATTGTCAGCAAGAATTGAACCCGAGATCTCCCTATTGCCAGATCATCAAGTTACAGGTCACCGCCAGGTAGCTCATACGTGCACCCCACAATTATTTGTTAACACGGAGTATCATAAAGCCAATGGCCAAATGTTTACAGAGTGCATGTAGGGCATTGCACAAATACGCTACAGGTTTATCTGCGCACATACAGTATATGCATGCTTGTTTACCTATTGTCTCGCTCTTTAGACCTTGATACAGAGCGCGTAGGCCTATTTGATATTCGCCAGGTGAAAAAAGAATGTGCATAGGTGAGCAGGCATCAATGGCGTTGCTAAGGTAATAAAAGGAAGTAAAAACCTGGAGAACTCGTACTGGCCCACCTCCTTGGGGAGGGATGAAAACAAAAAATCGGTTTTCGCCATTCGTCAGGTGATATCGAGGGAGGCAATGATGCCAAATGCCATTTCCGTGTGAATTAATATGTCGAGTTCACATCATGCGAGAGAAGTTTCAAATGTTCACAATTCAACCAATCTAATAAGCCTAACGCCAATTTCCTCTTATGAACAATCTGATTCCACTTACTAAAAGTTTTTGGGCCAGAAGCAATATATGCGTTTGGCCCTTTGACGTCATGCAGTGATAACATAACATAATATCGTTTCTTGCATAAATTAACAATAACACTAAATCCTCAAGTATAAAAGTAAATCATTTGGTATAAATCTATGAGTCGAAATTGTCAGTAAGGCAGAAGGGAGATGAAAACCAAAATGGCGCCTACAAATAATGCAGCACAGGTCCCCCCCCCCCATGTGTAATAATAGATACCAATACCCAAAGCCTGTTCCAATGTAGAAACTAACATGTTTATATTGGAAAAACATTGTGATTTGGACATGTTGCTATGTTGGCATTCTGGTAAAAATCTGTAATGGTAACGGTAACGGTAACGCCCATTTATGATTGTACACACACCTCTAAAATGTCTTACTCTGGTTTTGTAAATACACTACATAATATGGGGTGCCCTCATCAGAAAACATCAATTTGTTTGAAAATGCAAAGTCCAAGTATATAGGCGCCATATTACTGACAGTATGTAGCGCCCTCCACTGGATAAAATGCATCAACTCTGATGAAACACGTAGACATGCATGTCCTACGCTTCATGTTAATAAACTACCAACATGAAATCCAGCATACCAACATGGTACCCGCAATACTACTAACTACTGCTGCTGGATTATTCTTTTTTCGGACGGAACATGAAAGGACCTAACCAAGAAACACAAGAGAATCTCATGAAAAGTACCAATTACGGTCAATCACGTGCTGTCCTACACCAACGTTAGTAAAGGTGTGCTACATGGACGTTAACATCATGGCCTTGCCTGATTACAGTAGTTATGACCATTAATGATTCACTAGCAAACAGAACAAAATAATACCCAACCACGCCCATATACTAACTACGCAATCCGTGGCACAATTTCGGTTCAAAATGGAGCATAAATCTAAAATGTCAGCTATAGCGTAGGCATATGGCGTTACAGGTAGAATAGGTAAGGGGTGGGATAGGCTTTTCTCAGCAACATGCGAGGGGAACGGATTCCAGTCAACAAGATGAACATATTTGCCAACAAGATGAACATATTTGCTGAAATGTAACCTCCAAAACCTTGTTGCATGACGACGGCTCTATTTCACTGTAGCTCTATGTAGGTTGGCGATGGCAGATACAAATAGCGAAACTACGATAAGGAGAGGAATTATTGGCTGCTTGTTATACGTGCCTTGGTGATGACGCCCAAAGGCTGTTGCACAACTTCTTGAACGCCACTCGTCTTGTCTCTTATAAATGCGCACACAATACACACGCATCATCCATCTTGAAATCCAGGCCACTGCAACCTCCATTACCACTGATTGGTCCATGCACCCCCCAATACATCAGCCGTCCTCCCCCCACCCATTTCCCCTTTTTAAACCTCCATTGAAGGCTTTCTTCCAGACATCCTTTCATTCCTATTTCTCACCGCACGGGAAGGGGGTCCTTGCTCACAATAACGCAAATTCAGATTCAAAAAATAAAATCCGTGCTAATATTTACCAAAGAAAGTGACTGTCCAGAAAGTATCACAGTATCCACATAAAGTTGCAGGTGTATACATTATAAATATTTTGATCTAATCAAATTATTAGGGGTTAAGTTTCCCTTGAATCATTTTTTTTTGGAATGTTTCATATTTCCCTGTGATTTTACGAATAATAAAACTGGCGATATAGCTCTACTATTTATATGTATAGTTTTTTCATAGGCGTCTATCAAAACTGGTAAGTGCTCCAAAAAGCTTACAAAAGTCAACACCCATTTATTACCAAAGTTCATATTTGCATGCACTTTTCGATAGTCCATGCAATGCATTCAATAAATCATTTTTTTATACAAATTCAAATATTTTATATATATTTTTTCGCGCTACTGTATACGCAAAATTATCCTTAAGTATATAAGAAATGTAATTATTTCACTATATTTTATATTATTTTCATAATCCTTATTTCATAAAATGACTTCAAATTAAAATCCAAAAATCCACCAAATAAAAAATTCCAAAATACAATAGGCCCTAATCATCTTTCATTAAAAAACCCTATCAAAAAATTTCATTTCCATCCTCAACTTAATCTTGGAACCAAAAAATTAATTAGCATATGCCAATTTCCCAAGTGCAAGTGCTTTAAAATTCCAAGAATTTTCTCTTCCTGAATTTATATAAATAACCAAGGCCCACGCCTTGTCAGCACACAACGCAATTTTCTGCGGAGGGAATCAATTCTGCGTATGCAACAACCGTATCAAAAAATGTAATCAAACAATGGCCATAACTCATTTCCAGCAGTACTAAACTCGATAAATAAAAAGAACAAACAGGTACCAGATGGAGTGAGGAAAAACACTGAACAAAAAATAAGCCTCAACTTTTTCAAGTTGACGAAATCTCGAAATGGCAAATGGCCTTCTTCCTCAGCGGATGCGAGGAGTAGGCAACATCGAATGGGATATGGAGGTCATCGGATTCATTTTGAGCAAACCCTCGCAGAAGCGAACAATCAACCATTTCCCCCTTATACCATAAACCCAAACGATAACAAAAAAAAACCCCACAAAAACTACGTCAAAAAAACACCATTTTCCAAGAGTCATGAATTCGCGAGCAGCCAGGCCACGAACCAGAACAAGTAAGCAGCAAGCGGCCATATTGCTCTCACCAACCAAGCCGCCGCCGCCGCATCAACAACAATAAATACACCTAGTCTTAATTTCGGTAGATTCCGGTACCAAAGTAAATTCGGGTAGAAAAAACCCCCAATAAATCTGGTTTTTTTTATCCTACCTTGATATGCGGCGAATAAATATTGCAACACGCAACGCGGTTCTCGAGGACAGCAAGAATGGCAAAGTTGTATTCGTGGACTCTTGCAGCAACGAGGAGGAACAAGCATTAGCTACCTCTGGCTTGTTCTGGCACAGATGAAGAGGAACACGTGACGACCAAGGATAAGCCAATCAATGGGGGAATATGCTGCTGTTGCAGAATGGCTGAGGAGGAATACACAAAAGCCAATGAATCCCTCCTTGGTGTGGAATGACTCTTCCACCATTGCACTTCAGCGGCAGGCAAACCCTCGGGTATAATGGCGAATGGATCGGCTTCTGGAAGGAAAGAAATCAAGCCGCTTCAATGGATCCACCCAGAAATTAGAAAAACAGCATGGCCCGCCTCAGACATGAAAGGAATTTCTCGTCAGATAAAGAATTGAGGCCATGAGAGAAACCGATTGTTCAAAGTTCACGTTTTATGAGCAACCAGTCTTGCCAGTTACCGGTAGGGATTTAACCCCACAGCACCTCATAGGTGTCCAGCAAAATGCAAATATTATTTTTTCCCGAGATTATTGCAAGACATTGAGACAGTATATTGGTTTTCGATCAGTTAATTTACAAAATGGCTTCCGGAAGTCTGAAAGCAATGCCGTCTAATGTACAAAATACCAGGGCAGCCCCCACACTATACAAGCCCCCTACACTAACAATTGCTATAGTCTTCCGATAACATTGTGGTATGGCCAGTGTGACTTATGTTATCCAATGCATTTTTGTCACATTAGATAATTTCTTGAGCAAATCAATGATTTATTTGAATGCTGCAATTTTTCTGGATTGAACTTTTACTATTAGCAATAAGGCATTGTTCAAGTAATCTTCTGGGTATTTTTTTTGCGCCTTGAAAGCTATTTGATATTAAAATTTTGTACATCGATCCTGGTTTCTCTTGTCATAAAGTTATCTATTGCATTTCCTCCATTTTAATAACTTCATGATAACGTATGTGTGACTGATAGATCAATACAACTACAGGTACTTTCTAGTTCTTGTTACATTTCCAAAAATATTTACATTGAAAATTATTGGGATTAAAAAAAACTACTCAATAAATAAAAGCGGGAAGGCTTGCTTTTTCAGGATTCAGGATGCTGCATTCCCACAAATTCATTGAAAACTAAATTATCTGACCGTCCAGGTTTTTACGCTTGTAACTAGAAATATTAAATGATGTAAAATAATTTCAATACAAAACTATAATTGTACGAAGAAACGGAAGTCCCTCTGCAGAAATAGCCTCAGGAATATTCTATTAGCCAGTTCTAGCCTCATGGCAGGTCATCAGAATGTTAGTACATGTAACAAATAATTTAGCAAATATTAACTAGCTAGGCCTATTTAATATAAACTTTTGAGATAAAAACGAAAAGAATATTTCTATACGAAAGATGACATTCTCTGACACATTTAAGGCCAATCAAATTCCCTGCCCTTCCAGGATTTTCCAGATTGCAGAAACCCTGTATCATTATTATTCTAGGATTTTTTTGACCAGAAGAAATATCATGCATAAAAGCCATGACACTATGATATATAGCATTGTAACAATGATCAACAAATTTCCTGGCAGGCATTATTGAACAAGATTAATTATCTGCCGGGTAATTCCAAGAACTTTCGGAATCGCCAAGTTTTACCAATTTGTAGGTTTCCACTAGATATCTTGGAGTGTATTATTTTGCTAATCGTATAACTCCAAAATATGGAAGTCATTTAAACTATTTTGGTTACCTTATTCAAAAGCAGCATCAATACATTGGTTAAAGGGAAAATCCTACTTTGAAAGAACTGGGTTGTAGGAAGAAGAGCATGAAAAATTAAAATTCATGGAAATTCCAATTTGATTTGAGCCTATACCAATCATTACACATACAATACAATCATGTCACAAATACATGGATTTGGATGAAAATATAAAGCCCAAATAGGCACCATTTTACTGACAGTACATAGCGCCCTCTACTTTATAAAAAGCATCTTATCTCATGAAACACGTAGACATGCACGTCGTAGAGGACGCCACCAACTGTCCATGTCTACTGAAATATATGGAAAAATGGCGCCTAACATGTATTTGGCAAACGTCATAATTTCTTCAATATGAAAACTTTGCTGCGATTATTATTGTCACAGATATTCACAGCTAGTAAGTGTAAACAACTTAAATATCACTTGTTACAAAGTGGGAATTTCCCTCTAACATGCAATGATAATACTTTTGATGGAAAATGCTCCTATAGACCATATTTTGAGTCCAGAGTTTTGTGATCCAATTGCATCAAAGGGGGAAAATGTGTTATGCATTCATACCTGCATTGGACGAATATAATGCAATATTAGGCATATTTTGGCGTTATTACCCTGTCATAAGCTGTAGTCATCCAGTTTACAAGTAGGGACAGTCTTACTTTGAAACAAGTTATTTTTAAACAGTACACAATTAGTAGATATTAATTTCTGTGCCAATAATAATTGCAGCAAAGTTTTCATTTTGAAGAAATGACGTTTACAAAATGCACAGTAGGTGCCATTTCCCTTAGCCTTCAGCTGCTTTCTGCAAGCTTTAAAGTGAGGAGGCGCCCCCTAGCACATGTATGTCTATGGCCTCACGAGAGCTCGCGCCTTCATTCCAATAGAAGGCGCTACTATTCAATTCAATTCAACTCAGTACCCTACGATCAGCATATAATGATGCCATTTGGTAGGGGGGTTGTCCCACAT
>JAQIXP010000791.1:0-22365 GCA_034700285.1 Proteroiulus fuscus
CGGTTCCCCCCCCCCCCCCCCAAGCGCTGCCGTTTCCTCCCCCCCCCCCCTTCCCCCACCACCACTACCTTCCCCACGTAAATACACACCTACACCCACATGCATGCAGTCGCGCCGTTGCATCATCGATGTCAGCTACTCGTCCTCCAGGATCTCGCATCTCTTCAGCCAATTGAATCTTGACGGCCATCTTCAAGATAGATGAAAGTCAATGGGGTTTTGGTATCCATCGTTGAACACACTGGGGCTGCTTTGTACCCCGCGTTCCTAGCAGGATAGTAGGGCCTACTTGTTGTGGTTGCAGTACAAATACGCTAACTCGCGATGTCGAGCATTAGGCCATCGATCACTGGCATTCCGTTGCTATGCTTCGTTTCCGATGATGATCCCGTCGCGCAGTGCGATGAAAGTAGTATACTTGCTGAGATGCAATCTAGAGCACTGCGTGCACTGATGAGGTCGAATAGTCTCGTTGTTTCATTGAAGGCTTTCTCGGCTGCGCTGGCCACAACCTGTTGCAGGTGAGGATATAAGCCCTATCTCAGAGAAGGAAAAAAAATTAAAGATTATATAAAATGCACCTATATCATCAACAAATACCTATTTTGCTGATAAGGTATGCAGGAATTTTCACAGACGATCTTTGCTTCTCCACTGCATGTTTCACTCTGGATATTACCTATATACAGAATTATTTCATAGTAGGCCCACCTGTACAATATTGTAGGCCTAGTACAGTAATGAAAGTATACATTATGCATTCTATGCAACGCAATTCAAGTGTACACACCTACATTTATAAAGTACATATCCCTGTTTGTTAGTACATGTAATATGCTTATACCGGTATAGCATTTTAGGTTTTTTTTCTTAAAAACCTTTTTGGCTTCGCGCGCAAAGGTACCTTTATATACACTATAAAATATGTATATGCACACGTGTTATAGTAACACGTAACACTAATTGGGCTCATTTTCAGGAGTTCAACTCCATTTAAAAGTATTTATATCCATTCTTACCAAAATCTTAACCCTTGGCCATCAGCTTTAGTTTACCAATTACAAATTGGAAGCTGATTTGGCACAATTATTATATTATAGTATGGCTCATCCATATAATATCAGACAGAAATTGTATCAACAACATTAGGAAAAAATGTTTTCAAAGAATGATGCAAGCTTGTCTGTATCCTTGTGTAGTAAATTTCCGGAATCTGAAAAAGTTCTTAAAATAAACTTCAATACATGTAAAAAAAATAATATCAATGCATTACCGGTTATTGTATAGATATAATATAGGCCTATAACCTATAGGAGAATATTTTTGACTTATCCGGCCTGTATCAGTCTGCGTTGCAAATCAATAGAGGGGTCATTCTTGCCAAAAGGGAACTTTTAATATCACGATAGCTTTTAAATGTCATTAAAGTTTAAAAAAGTGGAAATTGTCATAAAAATGTTGATAGTACTAATAATTACAACACTTCCAATCTCAAAAAATATCATATCCATTGTTTTCTTGACTTTTGAACAACGAACGGAGGTATACATGTATACCTCCGTTACATGTCACAAAGGTCCATTGTCAAACAATTTCTTTTTTAAATTGTTTAGTACACATTACTATACATAGGCTTGTGCTTTCCTACATACTACGATGAATGAAAAAAACTGCTGGCAAAAAAAATTTTTTTTATCCATTTAATGTTATTAATTATAGAAATAAATATATTGCCACATGACTCGTTGTATCCTCTGTATACAAGTTTCAATTGCCTGTGTATACTCCGGTATTTCTGCATAAAATTGTGGTTATTGTATTTCTCAATATTATAGTTTTACAGAAATTTAGACCTACTGAAATCACATTTTTTTACTTAGGCCTACCGTATTGCTTCGATTTACCTCCCATTCCCACTAACAGAACATGAACGCTCAAATCAAATCAATACAAAATGGAGAAACGACTTAACTACTAGAAAATATATGCACTACAACTAATGTCTAGAAATAAGTGGCCTTGGGCACTAAATCGAAGCAATACTGTATCCCTAAGTATTAATGTTTGCTTTCTCTTCTTTTCGATTATTGCCCAATTTTACTGTGTAGGCTTACTTTAAAAGTATTCTCCATTATCTCTTCGTATCCTCAGTTACCTCTTCAAATATTTTTTTAAAAATTGAAAAAAATTATGTAATTTTTTTTACATGATGTTAGAAGAACATCTATAGAGTATATATATATATATTTGGGTTTTTTTTGGCAGTTCCCTTTTGGCAAGAATGGCCCATACACTATAATACACACACACGTGCTATAGTAACACTAATGTAAGTTCCATATCATTGGGCTCATTTACAGGAGTTCAACTCCATTTCAAAGTATTTATACCCATTCTTACCACAATCTTAACCTTTGGCCATCAGCTTTAGTTTACCAATTACAAATTGGAAGCTGATTTGGAAACACATCAAGTATATGCTCATGCATATAATATCAGACAGAAATTGTAGGAAAAAATGTTCTTTCAAAGAATGATGCAAGCTTGTCTGTATCCTTGTGTAGTATTTCCGGAATCTGAAAAATTTCTTAAAATAAACTTTAATACATGTAAAAGAAATAATATCAATGCATTAATTGTATAGACATAATTATAGCCTTTTTACTTATCTGACCTGTGTCATTCTGAGTTGCAAATCATTAGAGATGGATGCAAACTCGTTGGTGGTCCAAGTGAAAATGGCGACCAGAGGAAAAATTTTCTTAATTAAAATGTAATTTGGAAGTAGGCAGTCTTACGTGTTGATCATGTGACCAAAAATTCCACAATGTTTTCAATGGAAATTTGTAGTTTGCATCATCTTTGACCCTGATCATTTTTTGTCCTTTATTTATGGCCATTTCAATTTGCTGAATGGTTAGCATAAATTAACATATTATAAAGCTTACATAAAAGTCATAATTTCTGAATTATGGTAATTAAGTCTGCCTAAAATATTTATAGCTGTATTCCCTACTCAAATAACTCAACTATTGTTTGTCTATTTTAAAAATAATGTGTTTTAAATTAAACTAATTTTAATATCTGAATTATAGAAATTCTATTTGATGTAGACTCCGAAATACAGGTTGGCTACCGATATACAGGTGGGGGATAACACGGTACACCGATATGCAGAGTTCATCAAAAGCTTCTTTTTGTAAATATAAACTTATTTAATACAGTTGTATACATTTGAAATGGATTTCTATTAATATGTCTATTAAAAAGTTTGAGAAATGTAGGCCTACTATAATAATTACTAAAATAGGCGCCTAAAAGTACCGTCCTATTATGAGTTTTTGATAATTGTCACGAGAGGCATTTGCTTTCAATATGGTGCAATCTTGGTTTTTTGGGCTTAATACCGGTATGAATGTAAATTCATGAATGCACTATGGCAACCTATTTTGTATTAATTAAAATCACCTTTTTAACCATTGCCAGAGTAGCATAATACTAATTTGTGATACTAGGACCTATATCGAGCAGGCTGCATGTCAAACGTTACTCGTGTCAGTGAATAATGTAAATTCAGAGACTACATGTAATTTAGAGATCTTATAAACTGAATACCGGGTATATTTGTAAGGTATTGGTTCCCATCCTTGTATCCTGGGAGATAATCCATTAAATTTGTGATGTGATGGTTACCTTTTTGACATAATTTTGCAATAATTCCATTTAAAAGGATATAAAAAAAATCATGTATTACATCCGTAAATTATAGTTAGTTGAAATAGTGCTGGATCAGTGATCACTGAATTTTTGAATGCTAGCATCAAATAGTTTGAATGTTGGGCAGGAATACTTATAAATTCCAAACCTGACCACCGCAGCTGCACATTTAGCTTTCAGTAAATTTTATTTCCCCCAGATCCTTTAGTGCTCAGTGAGCAGACTTGCTATTGACATCGTGATTTGAACTTTTTTTTTTTTTTTAACTAATACTGGTAATTTTGACATTGTCATATCAACTTTTCTTGAACTACGAGCGTAATCTTGAAATTTGTCATGAGGCAAACATCCCTTTAACATTTAGGAATTTTTTTTTATTTATAGCTTCGTGACATTCCTGTTTATCAGGAATCAATGTTTAGTGTATTACTGGCTCGTAATAACGAATAATTTTAGGGAGAATTTTAGGGAGTGAGCTTATCAAAGAACACAGTGGTGGAAAAAGCTCTGACATTAATTACCAAATTGATCAATATTATCAGAAAAGCTGAAAAACTCATCTCTAATCTTGTTGTATTTAGGCTCTACCATGATACGTGTAATTTTTTTAATTTATGTAGGCCTACACCATGCCTTGGTTGACCAGCGGGCAGGTGGCTGGTCCTGTACAAATGCTTTTTTAAAAGTCAATGCCCGGATACAGGGTATCATCATCTATATATTATGGTTATTGTCAATATTTTACTTGATAAACTAATCATGCGGCAAATATTCCTATCTTGATTGTGCAAGATCAAGGTACCAGAAACATAAATTTAGACAAGCACCGTTTGTGTAATATTTGATTGGGCCTAAAAAAAATTGTTTGGTTCTTGCAACCCGAACTACCTGATAATTTTTCGCCGTCCTGAGATTTTGTTCTCTTTTTCTGGCATTTTTTTGTCAAAATTAGTCAAATTTTTTTGTCAAATAAAAATTATAAAAAAAGACCCCGACCTACTACCTGGTAAAGTTTTTGCAGAGAACAGGAACCAAACAATTTTGTTTAAATCTTCATATTAAGTTAGGTCTCTCCTTTTTCAATAGGCCCCCATTAGCTTCTACCTCACTGATTAAATCTTATGATCAAATATGATGAGCTGTAATATATTTTAAGTCCTTTCTGTCAGTGCAGTTATGATTTTAATCACTTTTAATACAATCATTTGCTTTCTTTTTAAGTCTCTTGTCTAAATCGTTCCTATAAAATGCTGAGAAATAAGTAAAGAATATTTTGCTAAGACAGTTTAAATTGGGCAAATAATTTTAAATACTGGAAAAATAGTCATTAATTTTCTTTTCCATTGACAGTGGACGGAAGAACAACTTTTCTCTTACAAAATTTTCATTATAAAAATACACTAATGCTTAAGATCTTAAACCTCATAAGTGCAGAAATTCAATTATGGGAAATTCATTAATGCAGAGAACAACTTTCTAATTCATTAAACTGTAGTTATGATGATTTTTTTTTATCATTATTTTGGCTTACGCAATTACTTTTAATGATCTTGTGTACAGGTAACTTTAAAACTAGTTAATAAACCATCCTTAAAATGTACAACTACCCAGAGTATTCAAAAAAATTCACTTATCATGGTGGTTTGCGCATTAATTGATGTACTTTGGGAAATTATTTTATTCAGGGTGTATTGGATTTAATCAGCCGATTTCAATCACAGGATTTATTGTAGAAAAAAATCATTGATTTAAATCAAAGAATGGAAAATTCTTGTTAGTGGGTCTACACTTTTTTATTGAGTGTAATACATTCATTAATGGAATAGGTATTTTTTTTAAGTCATGATTTTAATAAAATAAAATCAGGGTTTATCGGCCTATTATTGTTTCGAAAATGTTAAGATTTTTGTTCAGTCGTATTATGGGCTTATATTTTGCGTATCGGTATTAAAGATTTATACTGGTGTATTATTTATAGTCAGGTATGGTGGTAATAGTCTTACTTATTAAAAAAAAAGGAGTTTATGATATTTTCTGAACTGTTCATTTTCTTGTAAATAGGCCTCTAGATAAAATGGATGGTCCGAACTTATTTTCTGGTTTTGGCAATTAGGTCTACATGCACATAAATTTTGGTGTAGGCCTACTATACAGTAATGTTTTGAAATACCAGTAATTTTATTGACTGTTCTACATACTTTGCCTAAAAAATAAATAACAACCCTCAAATACAATTAAGTGGTGGGAATTTGCTAGAAGTTGCTCGTATTATTTTGACCGTAGACCTTCACGTTTCTTGTATGAATTAAAATGCAGGTGAGATTCTCCCTTTTCTCACATTTGAATGCCATTGTTACCTTTGGCTCCCTCTTGTGATGCATTCCTTTCTAGTATATACCTGCGGCCACTCAAGCCATGTACCTGACATTCCTGGCAGATTGTTTAGCTAGCTGAAACAGACAAATCTTATAGTGACCATTTTTTTTTCCGGCTTGGATTGTCGCGTACTAGAGTGCTGGCTCTTGACCCCCCCTTCGCTGCATTTATTAATATTTTTTATGCGAGCAAAATAAGCCTAAGTTTGCAGGTAAGATTTGCTTCCTTGAATTTTCTCATTGATATTCATTCTGTGGGATAACAGATGAACAGCCGATACGCCTAGCTTACTTTCACTTTTTATACGGTATCTTTATATGCTTAGCTGCTTGCTTATCCGAGCTACGAGCTGGATTTATCTGTTGAGAAATTGATCTGTTTGTATTAGTGAATTTTTTTTTAATGCAAACATTTCTTCACTAGTTTTGATCTGTTTATTCTGCGCTTTCATTGCATTCGTGAATTGTTTTAATTGGCTATCAGTAATTAAGGTTTTTCCTAGTTACGTACGTGGCCACGCATCCCGCCTATAGCAGAGTTAGTTTTTACCTTGTTTTAATTATTCATCTTTTTCCTTCATAACTAGCTGCCACAGTTTAACCTTATATTTGCGGGACAGTTCATCAACCTTGGATGAATTTGCCGAAAAATCGTTGACTCGAACCATTTGCTGGGTCGTACTTAGCATATTTAAATTTAAATATTTTTAGGACTCCTGAGCTGAACGAGAGAGAGAGAGAGAGAGATAAAAAAGCAGAAACTGGGAATAATGGAAATTGCCAATTCATCGATTTGCTGTCTGTGCTTATTGGAGCAAGGAGGAAACAAGGGAACCTGCAAACTAAACTTTATTTGCTAAATCGATTGGATACTGCATAAAAATGTCCGATTCGGAACTGATATCTAGCTACGATAGTGATTCGGGTAAGTTGAAAAAAAAACTAATTATTTTTATATTTTATAAGGCCTATTGTATTTTATAAATTAAGACGTGAGTTTAAATGAGCGTTACATGTAACGCCACATCCTTTCTAGCTTCTGTATTATTAATATTATTAAAAGTATTGAAAATTAAAGGCTTGTCAGAAAATAGTTGTTTTAAATTGTTTATAAATAAGCTTGAAATTAAAAGTGCAGTCTCCTCACAAATATTATGTTTTGCTTTTATAAGTCAAATTGCAAGAGATCATGTATTTGTGATGAGATTTTGCCCTATTGCGTCAAATGGGTACCGATAAACCGGTTACTTGTTTCACTTTTTAAAAGAAATGTTGTCTAATTTTATTTAAATTAATTATTAGTTGGTTAGCACAAGTTGCTGAGTTTTTTAGGTACCGTAACCCAATAACTAAATAGGGTCTTGTTTCAGAATGATTTATTTACAGCCAACCTCTAGTTTTTTTGTTAGGTTTATTTATGTCTATTCAGTTCTATTGAATACAGGCCTAGTTTGTATAAATTGGTTAACATAGTTTAATTGTGAATGGATATGCAAAAAAAAAATAGGGGGAAAAGAATTTTTTTTAGTGTTTAACCTCACTTTTGAATGGTAAACTGAAATCAAACTGAAACCCCTCGTAAAGTGTTATTCACGGTTCACGTAACCTTGTAGAAAATTATCGTTGCGTGCACTCTGGAAACAGTTTAAAAGTTGAAGGAGTATATATCGTACATGCATGAATTTTGAAAAAGCTAAGTTTTTGGTGTAATTTATTCCTATGTTTTTGCATTTTGTAGAAATAATGGACACTCAAAGACGGCATCAACTTTTTGGGCAGATTTCCGAGGTAAAGACACATTTTTACATTTTATCATAAACTAAGTAGGCCTGATCGAAATTAAAATACAAGTGCTTGGTCCTGCTTATTGCTCCGGTTTATTTACATTTAAAAGTGAAATTTTGTGTAGTTTTTTTCCTTCCAACTTTGAAAAGCCTTCATATGTGCATTTATCTTTGAATGACCCTTATAAAAAAAAGCCTACATATTGTCATGATTATATAGTTTATATATATAATCAATACCTTGACCATTCTAACCTAATTTTTTAATGCTGGGCTATTCAGCGAACTGGATTCACCTTCGGGAAATTTAAGCAATCTGACAAACTGGCAACATGGCTAGCAAATGTTAACCCGAGAAAGGGATTGGGGATTTTTTTTAGTCATTTGCAATAATGGCCGATAAGGAAAATAATTTGAAAAGCTTTATAACAAACATTTTGAAGTACTTTACCTTTATTTTCAGTAAATCAATAAAATTTATTTATAATAATGCATTAGCTTTTGATTAATCTAGAAATATCTACGTTATTTGAAGCGTAGCAAATGCGGCACTAAAGGACAATTAATTAGTACTGTTTTGTCACAGTAATTCATTTTTGTCAGTTATTAAGTTACAGGCATTCTTCATAGTTTGTTGTAAAATTTATAGCAATTATTTGCATGACAATATACATTTTTTAAGAAGGTTTTTTAATTACATTGCCAATAAAAATATTACGTAATAAATATTCTATAAGTTCCAGTTCCAATCCATTTGAAAAATGTAAATGGCATTTTGTTTTGTGATTAAAAAAATTACTAAGTTACCTGCGTAAGAATACACATGGTTGTATGACTGTTAATTTGATGTGGCACTAGTATAGTAATAAATCCTCATTAAATAAAGCGAGAAATGCTTGCTTGATTGCTTACTTGAGTCAATCATCTATCACTGTTAGCTTTCATCCGATTTCGTTACGGTTTTTTCCTAATGAGTTGTGTTTTTAAAAAAATACAAGCCATCTTATTTTATTTAAATTTCAAAGTTGCTCTCTGGCCCACATTTTCCACAAATTTTAAATTTAACTTATAAAAGATGCATTGATTAACATGGAAAATGGGCTTATCACCAATAATTTTGCCATGCGCACATGCCAACGTTTTAGGTTTTCAGGTACACATGTAAAACAAAAAACTACAGGGTGTCCCAAAAGTCTTTTATAATATTTCTATGTATCAGAATTAAATTAAAGAATTCCCAAGCGAAGCGTGGTCTCTTTGTAACACAATAGTGTTAACAGAAAAGGGTCACTTGATAGAAAGCGCGTGTTTGAAATGATCGTCCATGTTGACTCCTAACTTCAAGTAATTTAGACAAACAGCCTTTAACATATTCTTTACTGTTCATAAAAACTTGAGCATAGTTCGGTTCTCCATACTAAAGTATACGCACGTTAAAATAATATATACACTGTACTGGCTTATTTTCACATTTCCTGTCCAAATTATCCTTTGCTTATTTATTTGTATTCCACTAAAATTTCACGTAGAGATCGGTTCCCCGGAAGCTTCTGGTTAAATCTGTAGTAAATGATCCTACCCCGTCGTAACGTCAATAAATTCTTTTTTCTTTGATATTTTCTTTAATAGGCCTATATTAAAATGTCGAGCCTAACTCGGTAGCCTGAAACTATTAAATTAACTGAGTTTCATGGCAGCAGCTAACTATTCCATTGGTAATTTTTTATTAGTTGCAAAATGCTGTGACTGATATGAAGTCTGCATTTACCACGGCTATACAACAACTTGAAACATTTCAACAAGAGGATCAGGGCCTATGGGAAAAAGTAGAAGAAAACAAAATTGAGAGCCAGAATCAAGTTTCAGAAGTGTTGAAATTAATGCTTTCGTTGAAGGTGGGCGAAAATACAAATAGCTTCGTTGTGAATACATGTGACTTCTTTGAAAGTCAAAATTCAATTTTTTAATTATTAAGGCCGAGTTTGCCACTCTGAAAAATCAAGTTCAGACATCGAATGAATCTCAACAGAATCTCCAACGACAGGTTCAGAATCTCTTGTGGGAGAGAGATCTCTTAATCGAAGAGCTTTACAAGTCTGGAAGCATATCGGAGCAAATACGGTAAAAATAATACCGTAGTAGGGCCTTTAACATTATATTTTTCTGACACATCATTATTGTCAGCTTTATAATGTTTTAATGTTATTTAATTGAATTCTTAACCTTCAGATATCATCTTCAGAATTCGCACCATCAGTTCGTAGGTCGTGCTCCTAGCGGAACGTATTCTAACGATTCCGGTGTTGCTTTGTTCAATGAAAAGGCACACCCGCCATTTCAAGCAAACTCATTCCTGGTTTCAAGCGATCAAGAATCCGTTTCGCTGTCCGAACCCTCGACACAACTCGTATCTCCCATGGTTCACGACTATGTGGTCGGGCTGAGTAAGACACAGAATTGTGGATTGGTCGCTTACGATTCAGACTCCTCGTTAGTGAATGCAGCCAATAAAAGCCTAACTCTGAGCTCATCTTTGGGAAAGCAATGCGGGCTCGAGTTGGATCATTGGGAAGCAAACACCGACGATGACGGAGAGGATGCCACCGAAGATGGAAATAAACTGGTCATTGTCGTTAATGATTTAATAACGGTGATTTTATCTTAAAGATATTTTGTAAGTCTTAATCAAAATTATTCTGATTTCTTCAGACTTTTGAAGCAAACGATGAAGCAGAACATGCGATCATGAGTCTAAGACAATCAAACAGCCGAGAGAGATATAGAGAAAGTAAGTTAAACACTACATTATTTTTAACTGAAAAGGAATTTTGATTAATTAGAAATATCTTACTATTTTAGATCAAAAAAGGGCCATTGTCAAAAAGATTTTGGAGACCGAGAGACGATACTGTAAGACGCTACGGATTTTGCAAGAAACGTTTGCCGAACCTTTAAAACGCAGCGGCATTGTCAGTGCTAAAGATAGCAAGTAAGTAGCATTTACATAACAAAAGACATAAGCTGTATTTAAACCTGGTCGTGACTGCTGAATGTAGCAATTTGCTTTCGTGACTATTTTTTTTATCAAACTCTTCCCTGTCTGATAAAATGTGTGAAAACATTGCCTTGCATCATTATGTTGTTATACTTTAGCACATTGTTTCCGGAAGAAATGTATCAGTTTTACGAAAGCCATTCCGTCCTGCTTCGTAAGTTAGAAACAGCTGCACACTGTAACATAGGAGATCTTTTCGACAAATTCACAGATCCTTTGGATGTATGACTTAAGCCATCTTTTAACATTTTGCTGACATTTTCTGTAATTTTAAGATTTTTTGATTTTAAAAATTTTTTACATGTTTTAATATCCATATTTAGTCGAATGTATTGCAACTTTATACCAGCTACGTAGATGATTTCCCCGAAGTTTTGAAAACATTCCACAAACTTTGCCGACGAAAAAATAAAAAGTTTACTAGTTTCCTGAAGGTTAGTTGTTGCAACCGCATGTACTCTCATTTTGTAATCCTGATTTTGAAATCGTTTTTATTTTTTTTTTATGTAATTTTTTCACTCTCAGTCGTGTCTTATTCAACCGGAATGTGGTGGATTGGATCTAGGTGTTTTTCTAGTAGCGCCAGTTCAGAGGATTCCTTATTATAGTATATTTTTGAAGGTAAGTTAAGGCTGGTGACGTTTGGTTTTTGGCAGAATTTGTTTAACTTACTAATACGTAATTCTAACACAGAAATTGTTGCGAATTACTGCCGAAAATCACCCCGACCGACAGCACCTAGAAAATTGCCTACAAAGATTAAAGGATTTCTTAGATCGCTTAAACGACACGATGGAACATTCCTTCCAACTTATTGTATCTCAAATTCAGCCAGAAAGCGACAGGTCACATCCGGATAGGAGCTCTAAAATTGTCGTTTGGAAGAAGATGGCCACGCAACGGCGTGATGTGGACAACTGTCCCGATACACAAGCTTTTGACTTACACATAGCCAAGAAGTCAAAGAGTAAGGAGAGCATGAACAGTGATTGTGACGGCACGAGTGGGTCGAGCAGCAAAAGCAATTCTGGAAGAAATTATGGTCACAAGCCGCGCGCTGGCCGCCGAAATAAGTGCTATTACCCTTTGTGCCAAGGGACTGTGGAAAGACCGTACAGGTCAAGATCGTGCGGTGAAACTCTCGTAACTGCTCTGTCGGGTGATAGGAGTTGCTTTGACGCAAAAGTTTCAAATTCACAGAGCCCTCGGCAACCGGCCGGACAGTGGACGGAGGAATCGCTGCAGTCACAACCGAATTCACTAACTACTGAGGATTCGGAAAGCTTAATATCAAAAAAGCGAGGTAGTAGCGATAGCTTGAATTGTGACGTGGATTATGCGTTGGATGTTGAATTTAAGAACGACGACTGGCCGAATGGCCAGAATGGGAGCTCGAGCAAATCTGCTAGATTTTGCGCTTCGAAAAGCATGCCGGATGTAAAGCAGAATCTAGATGACGATTCCAATATCGCGAGTAGCGAACCCAATCTAGCCGATCCCAACACGAATGATTCTGTGGCACAAGATTGCCAACACTGCACTAAGCACTACTGTTGTAAGATGGAGAAGGGTGCAAGCCTGGCCTGCATCGTGCCTGCTTGCACAGATGTTGGCAACGGGAATGGCGAGGGAGACGTCCCGAATCGTTCTTGCACGAAAGACCGTCCCCTGGCCAAGGCGCAATCGTCCCATGCTGTCCATCACCATCACTGCGCACCCAAGGAACATCGTTGCAGTCTCACGCCCTCGCATCGCAGTATTTCCAACGTTGGTGCCGATGAGACGAAAAACAAACCTCCGAAAATTCCAGTGTTGGCCAGCGGCGGATCGACTACGAAAGACAAGAAAAAGATTTCTATTCGAGCTTCTTTGAAGAATCTCTTGTTGTTCAAGAAGAGGTACGGTGGGTTGCATTTCATGGATAGGCAGCGGAACAGTGGCAGCAAACACTTTGGGGAGCCCATGCACGATGAAGACGTTTGTCTCGTTTCCAGGGAATCGGCCGTTTAGTGTTTTTCGGTTTTTTGTTTTCTTTTGTGCACTTGCGTGTTATCTGTCTTTTCACACTATTCATGTTCCAGGAGGAGATGGTGAATGCTGTACCTAATAATGACTACCAGCAGCTCACCTAAATAAGCTTTGGTGAGCCTCAATTGATGAGTGTACAAATGTTGAACGAAATTTAGCTGCAGAGTTCAGTTTATTGGTTACTTTAAAAACGAGCTCTTCATTTAAATTTCATTCTGTACGTGCCCACTCCTCAATTCCTGTTTACAAAGATGATTTTGGTTAGTTGCTCAAAGTATGTTCTGAAAGGATGGTGGAAGTTTTAAAATTGCTTTCTTTATTTTGCTTAAATTAGGTTTTATTTAATGAAATAGGGTGTATGACTTAAATTTTTGGAGCTTTAATCTTATCAGTTTGTACGTTGTTTCTTGAAAACGTACTTATAAGCCCTCAGCATTCACCCTCTCCTTAATCATTATATGGTTTAACCCTTTTTGAACTCATGAAAACAAATTTGTGCAAATAAAAGGGCACCAAAATATTTTCTTTATAAGAAAACGTGATTTAGTTCATTAAAAAGTAAAAAAATGTTACTTAAAGAATTAAATGCAATTGCATGGCATTGAGGAAGTAATTATGGCCGAAGCATCAACTGCATCACTGATTCTAGTGCTTGCTCAAAGTTTTGATGTTTTTTTAAATTAATTTCAATTATAGTTTTTTGTTCTATTTTAAAATTTAGAAAAAAATTTGGAGCATACTTCTAAAATGCTTTTTTAATACAATATTAAGATTAAGTGAAAAAGAAAAACAATCTTGAAGCAGTGATATCAGGTCATAAATGTAAAACTTTTTACCGTTTTTTTTATAACCTACTGCATACACATACATATTGCAAAATGAAAATGTTGATTTGCTTTTATCGCCTTACTAATCCTTCCAATCAGTCAATGCTACATACTGCTTAATTCGTGCCAAATCACACTAATTTGTTATTGTTTTAACGTGCCATTATTACGCAGAAAGTAATTTGTTTTCCTGATGTGGTGAAATTTGTACTCACAATTGTCAGTTTCATAAATAGCCAACACAAAAGTGAACAGTACAAGGGGACTGTTGCCCTGGAAATATGGAAAGTAAAGGAAATTGGGCAAGTTCCCTTTTAAGTTCCTCGTCATATGTGCTAAATTTTTTTTCTTCAAATTTTTTTATATATAAAGTAATTTTGTTTAAAAAAAAATGAAGGTGATCGACTTTAAGCAATATGAAACTGACGAGAAACTGATGATTCATTTAGTGTCATTGACTCATACAAGAAATTGCCAACGCAATTCCGGTAACATAGTCAGAAAGAAATACCAATCTGTAATTATTAGCATGATTTCAATGCAATTTATTTTTATTTTCTAAAAATAAAATTACATTATATTGGCGACAAAAATTTGGTGAAGTTACCGGAATTACATCAACATCAATCACTTTTTCACTCTTAATTTCCACTTCTCAGTAATTGTCATATTTATTTTTTTTTCCCACTTTTTATATGTATTTTTACGGACTCACTTCACTTGCTCGATCGTCTTTTGCCTGCATGTCCTCCTCTGTCCATTCACCACTCGTTTTGGGCTTTTTTGGAGGAGATTTTGTTTCTTCTTCCTGCAAATGTGCCACAGTAATGCAACATAGTGAACTAGAGCATAAGAACATGAGCCTTGTGCACTTATCGCTTGTTCCGCCAAATGCACTCTTGTGGTGCAACACATTGCCGTCGTCACATTTTGTAATCTGGGTATTCTTTTATTGATTTCCTCCCACGAGTTTGCTGCCATAGTCAGAAGTGGCCCTCTTGTTTATGGAATCCGATTTTACTTGCGTTATTTTGTTTGCAGAAGTAGCGGCAGCCGCATACGTACCTCAGCATCTGCCGGCGCCATAGGAATGGCTGACTCGAGCGTCGGAAAGACAGTCGGATCGCCCGATTGCAAATTCTGCCCAAAAGGAAGTGACAGAATCCTGTCGGAGGAGGACTGCCCATCAATCGAGCAAGTGTACTGCCACTGCCACAATCAAAATGTCGTATGATAGACGGGATATGTGGGAACGGGGAATAACCGAAGGTATTTCGATCTCAAATCAGATCTTATCTGATCAATTTGTTGGTGTCAGTTCCCGATTTACGTCCAAATTATTTAGTGAATCTTTTGCTTTTTGCCTGCATTTTATTATACCAAATGAGTTGGGCTGAAATAGTATTAAAGTATAGAGCATATATGGCAATAATGCGAAAAATTTTAGATAATTATGCTTTCGGAATTGGTGAAATTTTCTTTTTAAAAATTTTGTTTCTGAAGTAATATCTTAATATTTGTGTATGTCTTTTGCTGCAATATAACAAAGTGTATTAGAATACGGGTTGTATACTCAATTAAATTACTAGTATTTACAAGGTGAATGAAAGACTAGAAATATATTTTTGCCAGAATTAGGTAAATGCCAATGTGTTTCATGTGTGACTCCAATTCCAGGCATTACCTTCCCGGAAGGAGTAATTATAATTTTATTACCTTAATGTCGAATGAATATTATAGCTGCATTTATGCATGCTTCAAACATATTTTAGATTTCACTGCTGTCTTTTTGGCCTCATAACGTCATTTTTCTCTTGAGAAAATGGGATTTTATATGGCATTCTAACGTCTGGCAAAAATCATTTGTAAGGTTTCATTCCCTTTTAATGTAGTAAATTTAAATTGATTATGCAGCTTTTAAAGAATTGCACTTTTTCTTCTTTTATTCATTTCCAGTCAGTTTTTAGTGGTTTGTTAAAGTACGATTCACTGCAAAGGTGCATGCATGTTCAGAAAAGTCTTTAGCATTTGAGGAATTATTTTTACTTAAGTCTCTTTTACTGAAGTAACTTTTAATTTTTTTAGGACAAATGCAGGGTTTTTTCCTCCTCCCTTTCCCATAATTTATTTATAGGTAATAGTGGATTAGGTCAAAATTACAGTTTTGTTCATTTTTATTTTATAAAATATTTTAGTATTATTACTTCACTGCCAGAGTTCCCAAAACTTTTTTATTTTGTTATTATTATTTATCATTTTAGTTGGAAGCATGAGCTGGTGCATGCTGTTTTATTTTTATGAATTTATTTAAGTAAAAGAACAAATTCTGGTAGAATGGAATTATGATACATGTACTTTTATTAATTGGATGAAAATGTAATCGTGAAAAAAGTTTACAATTTTAGTGACAAATTGTACAATCGTATACATGCACACACACACGAACATTAAATTTTAGTGCTTCTTATTTTTCTTGCGTTTTTTATATGGCTTATTACTGTCGCTGACGTTCGTAGTCGCATCTTTGTCATCTACACCAACAGGAGTCTGTCGTTTATTACCTATTTAATTGCAAAGGGATATTAGACGAAGAGCATGCGGTACAGAATAATATTAAAGGTATTAAAATATATAGGCCCTACTGGTACTACTTTCAGCATCTGTTGTTGCACTCGGTGTCCAAAGTGAACTTGCCAAAAAACGTTTGGCTACTGACAAATTTAAGTGGGGTGCCTTGGCTTTATCCATTATTTCTTTGACACGACTCATATAACCACGAATTCGTTCCTGAAAATATTTTAAAACCGTAATTAACGTAAAATTTTGTACGAATACAGGTAGTCTTCCTAAACATTGTGGGTAACATGAACTATCTTCACTTATTATATAAGATTAGCCATTGTTTAATTAGGGAAGGTTTAGGTTTATTCAATTCTTTCAATTTACAAAAGTGTGATGGATCATTACTACGAGCACAACTCAACTATAAGGCTCTTTGGTGGCCTCTTAATCCTTGCGTTTTCTACCAACTTTATCTCAGTACAACTCAAAATGTAACCTGGACAAGCCTAGCTGAATTTACTTCATTATAATGTCTGGGATATTACATATAATTAAAAATTTATTTTTTATATTGTTTATCATTTCAATTAATTGGTGGCGCTGCAGGCGCGCACATACCAGTTCCACTTTAATCCCATGCTCCTGTGGATCTTCGCCATTTACGCTAAGGTAAACTATTAAAATAATAATTATCAGTTGCAATATAGATTTAAGATTAGTTAGCAATTGTTTATTGATAGATAGACTCACTCCAGAACAATGAATTAAGCGCGTAGGCTGCTACTAAATCAAATTTTGCCCTGTCCAAGGGCTGGAACTAGAAGTAATTAAAACTGTCAGTTTCAGGATAAAATTCCATGTGAAATTAGCAGAAGTGAACATTATTAACCTTTTCACGGCTTTCACTAACACTCGTGGCAAATAGTGGCTGCAGCACACTTTCTATGTTTTCCAAGGATTGATGAAAATTTGGTAGTTTTTCGTTCAGTTCGCTTGGAAAATCGTCCACTGCGTCTTCCACTCCCGCCATCTTCAAATGATGATGCTTGCAGACTGTGGTTCCTATTCTGCAGGACCTATATTTGTACCTTAGGGGACAGACATTGTTAATTAATGCCTGGTACGCAAGAAAAAATATTGATTTAATGATGTTTAAAATAGGGAAAATTTGCAATACCGGTTGTTTATCTCATGATCAGTCACTGTGTTTCAAGCGCTGCATGAACATACATGCCCTTGTTCATAAACGCGCCAAGTTTGAAATTACTTACCAGTACTCGTTAGTAAAATATCCATCCTTGACATTTGCTTAGCCTTAAATAATTTAAAGGAATGGAAAGGGAAAATGCAAATGGCTTACAATAAGTAATATTGTAACTGGTTTATTTTGTAAGCACCAGGTAGTTGAGTTTTCTTCAAACTTTCAGCATAAGCAACAGTAGAGGAATTCTGCACACCAGCATTCTATCCTGTTATATTTTTCTTATAAGTACATAATCATAATATTAGTAATAATACATTGAATCTCCAACAATTAACACTATATTTGCTTCAAATCAATACTTTTAATTAATGAAAGTGCAATGAATTTGACATGTCAATCTGTCATACATATTTTAAGCACACTGTTTTAAGTTCCGTAAATAATTCGAGTGATTCTTCGGTTCCTTCCCTGCCGAGGCCAGAATGCTTACACCCACCAAAAGGCATGTCCAAACATCGTATCAGCCAACAGTTGGCCCATACCGTGCCCACCTAAATTGGGCGAATTAGAAAAGCTGTCATGTATAAAGACAGGAATAAACAAATTATGGACTTACTTTCAATTTTTGAGCAACTCGGTGAATCCTGCCGACATCTTTAGACCAAACAGATGCACACAGACCATATCTCGAGGAATTTGCCCATTCAATCACCTTTTTTGACAATTGAATTCAAAATTATAGAACGGATTGGTAATTTTCTTTTGAAGAGATGATGATTGAAAATTTAGAAAGAACCTACATCCTCTTCGGAGTCAAATGGAGCTATGCAAACGACAGGCCCAAATATTTCCTCAGTCATGCAAACAGAAGTGCTTTTCATGTTGGTTATAACAACTGGCAACATGAAGTAGCCCTGTGGAAAGAATGAATTATTCTAAAATTATCAATGTGCACAGCAATAAAAAGATAATGGATTCGTGCATGAAAATCCATAAATTACATTTTGGTAATCGGCAGAAAGGTCTGGGACGGTTTCGTTTCGGCCTGTTGAAATCGTGGCGCCTTCGTTTCTAGCCGATTCCACGAAATGTTGGACTTTGGCTAGATGTTCCCGGCTTACGAGTGCCCCCATAAAAGTATCCTCTTCAAGTGGTGACCCAATCTTTAGTTTCCTATTACAGATTAAAAGTATTTTCTAACTGTCGTTCATCTACTGAATTCCCAAAGATTTCCAAGTAGAAATTTCACCCTGTTTGTACGATAAATTCTCGAACAAAACGATCGTAAATGCCACGCTGAACATAAAGCAAACTTGTGCAAAGGCAGATTTCTCCTTGATTTAGAAATGATGACCTAGATAGCAAATACAGAAAAATCAAATTCAGTCTCATAGCTAGAAAGCCAATATGAGCAGTCAATTCATTTGTTCATTCTTACCTTATACACGCATGAATACACTGCGTTAAATCAGCATCATCGAAAACTATCCCAGCGTTTTTTCCACCCATCTAAACAAATAATAAAACATGACTGGTGGCAATTTTTGTATGAAAGTTGCCATTTTTTAAAGTAGGCCTAATAATTAATTACCTCTAAGGATAGTTTCTTGTAATTTTGTGCCGCTTGTTGATAGATCCTCTGTCCCGTCAAAGTACTTCCCGTGAACGAAATTATGGTCACGTCAGGATGTTTGACCAATGCTTCCCCTGCCATCAGTCCGTTTCCAAACACCATGTTGATGACTCCCGGCGGTACACCTAAAATTAAAATGAAGGAATTGGCTTTTTGGATAGACAGGCTGTAAACGCGATTTATCTACAATAATATTGTTAGATTCCTGTATTTCCCTCATATCTTTATAAATGTAACTTGCTATGTTTTTCCTATAGGCCCCTTCTCACCTAATTTGAAAGTCAAATTTTTATTTCCTGTTACATTTAAAGTCATTTGTACCTTACAGCTTGGATTGGTGAATGCTGATAAACTTGTGATTTTGAAACTGACCTGCCTCTTGGCAAATTTCACAGAATTTCCATGCCGTCACAGATGTCATTTCGCTTGGCTTACAAACGACTGTGTTCCCCGTGGCAATTGCCGGAGCTATCTATACAATGTACATGAATAATTTTAAATACGAGTTGTAAGTTCTCGGTAGGGAGGGATATAAATAAGTAAGGCTATTATGGCATACACTCACTTTAAATGTTAACAGATACAGTGGGAGATTCCACGGGCTAATCAATCCGGCAACGCCGACTGGTTGTCGTACTGTGTAATTTAGTACGCCAACTTCTTCCTGCAGTTTGGATCTTTCAAGAAAATTAAGTGTAGCAAATTGGAAAAATTCTGTTTATTGTCCGAGTGAATATACCTACTTTTCGAGTCTGAATAAGATGGAAGTGCCAAAATGTCTCATGTTCAATATTGCCCTGGGAATTTCGATTGTCTTTGCTTGAACCAGAGTCTTTCCTTGGTCCATACTCTCTGCAAGGGCAAATTCGTCCAAACGTTTCTCCAAAATGTCTGCAATTTTTAACATGATGTCCGAGCGCTGCTTGGGACTAAAGCCTGACCATCTGAATTATCATAAATTAAATAAATGGCATTAATTTGCACACAAAAAATTGAAAAATGCCAAACCTACATTGGAAATGCTTCTTTGGCGGCTTTGACTGCTGCATTAATCTCATTTGGGCCGCTGTTGGGTATTCTGGCCCATACCCTGCCAGTAGAGGGATTGTAACTATCAATGTAATCATTGTGGGGCACAAATTTTCCACCGATGAAATTACTGAGATGTAACACGTTTTCAGCCATGTTAGTTAAATGTCTAAACTCAATTTATTTCAATTTACAATTCGTGATACGTGAGATGGAAAATAAGGCCATACGAGTCCACGTATCAAAGGTCAAAGTGAATACATGATAATTTATAGGCTCCAGCTTGGCAAATATCCAGATTGATGCTGTTTACTGGATTTATGAAGGGCATGGTATCTGAAAAAGAAATTAGTATAAACTTTTATCTTTTCTCCTTACAAGTTTATATGAATCATGCATTCTTTACTAGTAGGCCTACATTAATTGTACTAGATAAATTTGATTTTTACCTATAGGCCTCGAAAAGCAGTTTCTTAATTTCTGGTAATTCTCTTAAATTTTTGTTTAAATCGATTAATTCGTGAATGACTTTCGGACTGTTTTTTTCCAGGCGGATGTGTTTTAATAGCTGTCCGGCATTTACTTTTCTTTCTAACACATTGTGATTTAGCCAAAAAACGAGCGAATGCAGTAGAAGGTCTTCTCCCAATTCATGGAGGCCCTCAATTTCTGAAATTATAAAATGAAGACAAAATGGCAATTGAACAGTATGCATGGGTGTACTCAGAAATATTTCCAGGGGTGATATTAAGTTATTTCACCATTTTAACTTTACCACGGAGTGAATTTCTGGCCCCATACCAGCGAACGAGTGATTATGTATAAATATGTTGTTATGTATGCTAAAACAAAACTTACGCAAAATTACACACATGGCTTCGACAGATAATTTACGAAACATCTCCGTAGTCATTAATGCCTTGAAATTTTTCACGCAAAGAGCTATCAGCTTATGACCGTTTACTGGCATTCGATCGTATTTAACAGCAAGCTGTAGATGTTGCAAAACATCATCGGGTGAAGCTTTTTCCAAATACTTCCCGCATTCGTCCATCAAATCCTCTGTGCCTAACTGAGAGGCGCAATTTAGTAAGTCGTCAATGTTGTCTTTAGAAATGTTAACAATCGAACCGTACAGGTACTCGATAATGCTTTTAACTGTGCTGGGCGAAACGTTTACTAAAGTAATTTCGGCTGGCTGATTTTTATCCATCTTCTTAAACATGCCCAAGTATTTCTTGCTACGAGCGGTTAAGGCATATTTGTGTAATTTAAAGCTGGTGTCTCGCACTTTAATAGTTAAATCGCATAGTTTCTGGTCACGGTATAGTTGGCGTAGATGTTCCATCGACGGGTGGCTGTCTTTGGGCAACGAGGACGGCAGCAACCCCTGTGCATCTGCACTTTTGAGTATATCGGTACTGGGACTAGTTTGTTTTGAATTTTTCTTATCAGTTGGTACGAAAAGCATAATGTCTGCATTTTTAAAAACCAAATCCTTCTTTTTAAATTCATAAATGTCGTTATTGTTTGTGCCCTTTACAAATATGGATGGATCTTGCTCATTGCCAATGGGAGGACCGTCGAGCTTAGTCGTGGGCTTGCTTGTCGCATCAGGTTGAGACGGGGCAGCTGGCTTCACAAGATCTTGATCAACGATACTTTTAGATGAAGCGCCCGAGGAATCTGCATCCTGCAATGTCCGGCGAGGACCCTCGGGTGCCGTTGGTTGCTGTTTTTCTGGTTTCGTTTGAACGGCATCTTTCGGTGAAGCAGTAACGACTGGTTGAGGAAGAGGCGCTATGGGACCTTTCTCTGCTGCAGATTTCACATCCGTTTTCTCTGAAGGTTTTTCTTTGGGACGTCTTACATCTGTTTTTGCAGCTATTTTTGGGGGAACTGTAATGGGTGGTGGAGGAGACACCTTAGGATCTTTCTTCTCGAGCTCTGTCACATCGGTCTTTAGTACAGGTTT
This sequence comes from Proteroiulus fuscus, assembly GCA_034700285.1. Classification (NCBI taxonomy): domain Eukaryota; kingdom Metazoa; phylum Arthropoda; class Diplopoda; order Julida; family Blaniulidae; genus Proteroiulus; species Proteroiulus fuscus. Next base: position 22,190 of record JAQIXP010000791.1, read on the forward strand.
TGCTTTGGGATGTCCTCCAATTTCCGTTTGTGCAGCACTTCCCTATTCAGAATTTCAAGAGAATTATGCCTCTTGGAACTAATTCAGTTCAACTTAAATGGCTGTCCACATTTGTAACAGCATGGGCCTATGGGGATTTCAATGTTAAATTCGTTTTCTTCAAACTGTTTTAACTC
>JAQIXP010000792.1:0-22363 GCA_034700285.1 Proteroiulus fuscus
GTTGGAATAAAATTAAAATAATAGTGGTTCTGAACTGTCAAAAGATAAGGCTAACATCACACAAAATTTTAATTTTTCTAAAAATGGTCGAGCAACCTGTGCTGTATCACTTTGTATGGATTGACCCAACATTTAGCAATTATTTTGCAAAATAATTGCAATATTTATATTTTTCATATTTATATAAAGGACATGACTGACTGTATCAGTGACAAATGTTGCACTTTTTGCAACATTTAGTAAATTTAAAAAAAAAAAATACTTGTTCTGAAAAATTTCGTTAATTTGAGGGATTTTTATAAAATTTTCAGTTTTTGGATTGAAATATTATAATTTGTTTGTAGGATATGACTGACAACTGCCAAATGTACTATGTTGTACGTTTTACAACATTTAGTTTTGTTTTGTTTTTTTTACAAAAAACAAGTACTTGTTCTGAAAAAATTCGATAATTTGGGGAATTTATATTCAAACTTCTGTTTTTGGTTTGAAATATTTTCGATAATTTGGTTGTAGAAAATGCATGACTACTACTGAAAACCAAATGTTGTACTTTTTTGCAACACTTAGCAAGTTTTTTGCAAAAAAATAAAATGCTTATTCTGAAAATTTTTGTTAATTTGGGGAATTTTTATTAAAATTTTGTGTGTTTTTGGTTTGAAATGTTTTCCATAAATTGGCTGTTGAAAATGACTGACTACTACCAACCAAATGCTGTACTTATTTGCAACATTTAGCAAGTTTTTTGCAAAAAAAAAAATGCTTATTCTGAAAAATTTCGTTAATTTGGGGAATTTTTATTAAAATTTTGTGATTTTGGTTTGAAATGTTTTCCATAATTTGGCTGTAGAAGATGACTGGCTACTACCAATCAAATGTTGTACTTGTTTGCAACATTTGGCAAGTTAATTTCGAGAATTTTAAATAAAGTTTCTGTGTTTTGATTTGAAATATTTTCCAATATTTCTTTGTAGACCATGACTGACGATGGTATTGAATATGTCATCAAAAACAAAATGGCCACCTGACTAAGCTAATTCTTATAAATTTCGTTACTTTCAGGAAGTTTTAATAAATTCTCTGCGTTTGTTGTATTGTTAGGTAAGGCCTATCATTACTGGCATATTGTAGCTGAGAATAAAGAAGTATTATCATTTATACCCAATTTTCTTATAAATTAAAAAATACATTGTAATCACAATGGAATTACCTTGACCTTTCCAAGCACGTCAGCTTTGCTGGGTAAGTTCCAAATAAACACTGCATGCAATGTGGGAATTTAAAAGAATGATTAGTCTTGTCACATTGGTGCCAAAAGTCAAAAGTTGTGAGATTTAGGCCACAATAGTTAATGAAATAATTAGGCTGCAATATGATTAAGTTTTTGCTCTGAATTGCAGTAATTATAGTTAAATGAATCTTTAACTAAAGAAAAATGCATGTTTTTTTGCCACAAATTTGGACTACGATCTGGTATCTGGCATTACTTTTACAGTAGCATAATTTTAACTGAATTAGTGCTGCCAAATTACTGATTTCATCTTCTGGAATGGTTGAAATGTCCCTTTTTGGCAAAAAAATTCACTTCCTTAATCCTAAATGAAATTTCTGTAAAAATATAGGCTTGCATGATCTGGTGGCAAATTAGTGTACTAATGATATGATAACAGAGCTGTCATACAACAAATCATAGGTACAAAAATGCTTGAAACTCAGTCAGTAGGCCTATACTGTACAATATAAGGAAATAATATTAAAAATAACAAGGCATAATTATTATACAAATATATTTTTAATAAACAATTCAATGTAATGTATATCTTTAACCCAACTTGTAATTATGCATTTTTGAACATGGGATCTGTTAACTGACAATTGTAATATTGCTATAGTAACAATGATGCCAGACAACAAATCCGAAGTCCAAACATATTTGAAAGGAACTAAGTTATCACAAATGGTCTAAAAAATTCATAGCTTAAAATGTATTGTTAGTTATGTTATACCTTTGATAATACTTTACTGCTTCAATGCTATAGTGACAGTGTTGCCAGACAAGAAATCCAAGATCCAAAAATTTTAAAAGGATCTAACTTATAATCACATGCAAATGGCCCTAAAACAATTCACAACTAAAATTTATTATTTGTTATATTATTTTTGATAATATTTTACTGCTTCAATGCTATGGTAACAGTGATGCCAGACAGCAAATCCAAACTCCAAAAATATTTGAAAGGAACTAATTTATAACCACAAAATTAATGATCTAAAAATTTCATAACTAAAAATGCATTATATGTCAAATGACTTTTGGTAATATTTTACTGCTTTGCTATGGTAACAGTGATGCCAGACAACAAATCCAAGGTCCAAAAATATTTGAAAAGAACTAATTTATAATCACAAATGATCAAAAAATTTACAACTAAAATGCATTATTTTTCATATTACTATTGACAATATTTTACTGCTTCAATGCTATGGTAACAGTGTTGCCTGGCAGCAGGTCCTATATTGGGCCATAAAATTTAAACATGCCATAATTTAACAAACAAATACTACAAAAAATTTACATAAATATAGACAAATGTATGTTTATTATTTACATAATTCGACGTATTTTTTGACTTAAAATTGCATTATTTGTTATAAGGTTCATGTACAAGTAAGAGAACAACAAATTTCAGAATGGTAGAATTCGGTCCCAAAATTTCACAGATTTTTGCTTACTTCATGTACATGCATCAACCCCAATAGGTCCTATTATAGTTTTGTGCAGCGCTGTTACAGAGTGTCTCACTAGTATAGTCCTTGTTCTTAACCCCACGTTCAAATATCGCCCACAGGTTCCCGGCACGATTGACTCGAATGGTCACACTCGTACCCTTCCTGGGCACATCCAACAGTGATGCATGATGGGAAAAAGATCTTTGTTTCTAAAGTTCCATTTCTTTCCGGCAGGGTGTCGTTGACAGTAGGTCTAACAGTCGTAATTGTAGTGGTGTTCGAGGTTGCCGACTTGGGGAAGAGAGCCGATTCCACGCTTTCGTTGAACCGGGGTTGGGTTATCTCATCCTTGGGGAAGATGAACCCGGTGTCAGTTGCTGCGACTTCTGGTCGCCGGCCGACTTCTTGCGGCGATCTGGATCCCCCCGGACTCTGTATGATCCGGTCGTTAAAGTCGCGCTGCGCGCTTGGCCTAGGTAATCCATTGACAGTAAAAGTGCAGAACAAGATGGCCGCCAACAGTGTCAGATGTGCACATAAAACCAAAATTTTGACCATAAAAACACGCATTTTTGCACCGAATATGGTTAATTGGAATTCAACCGTGTGACAACAACCTTGTAACTACGAATTTGTTGGCATTAAACTTGCATGAATGGTATATTGGGATGTATATATATAGGTCTAGCGCTGTGATAGCGCTTTGCTAGCTTTTTCCTGCTGGCCTTGGTTCTGCTTTTTTTTTCCTTTTTTCGAAAAGCTAACTGCTAATTAATTCTCGGTAATAGGGTCACGTGGTGTAAGGTTCCTTTTTTTTAAAAGTAGACAAACCGGAAAATATTAGACAGTATTTCCCATGGGTAAGGTAGCTTATGCCATATACTGGGAAATGAATTTTTGATTTAAGCCTAGTTTTATGTTTTTTAGGCTTATTATTGCTGGAGAAACTGTTTTGAGAAAACCATTTTGTAACATTTCTTATGATACACGATATAACGTAGTTCGTTATTATTTCGTCCTGTTACTTAGAAAGCTAGATTGGGATTTTTGGAAAATGATTTTGCCGCATGGGGGTGCTGCGAGGCTAGGTGACGTCACGAATGGTCATGGTTAATTGGGATTTAGCAATGCTGTCACGGATGCATAATTTGCTCTTTTTTGTTTGATTTTTTTTTTAATTTTAAAACCTATGAATATATTATTATAAACCATGATTGTAACTGAATAATAATAATAATAATAATAATATAATGAGTTTGCAAAATTTCGTACAAAAAAATAAATAAAATGTACGAAAGTTTACTTTTTACGGTGGTTCATTGGGAGATCCTGCAATAGAAGTAAATAAGTCACACTTCAGAGGCTAAAGGGGTCTATAATATTTTCTAATTGATTCTTCTTACATACCCTCCCTATGACGTCATGCATGGATACTCCAGGGCAAGCCTCAAAATAATATACCAATTAATTGTAACTTTTGTTTTAATTATGTTGGACAAAATTTATGAAATTTCAGAAAATAAAACTATATTTTAGATACAATTTTATTACATCAACTGCACATTTCACGATGTCAGTATGTCAGTTAATATGACGTTATGATGCAGTATGGCGTCCATCGAGGGGCGGAGATTGCTTTTATCCAGTCATCCCCCATTATAGTCGGCATCATGTAACGTCACCACTTTTAATTGACTCCGCCTTGTGAAGTGGGTCAGTTCCAAAACAAAATGAACTTCTATAGTTAATGATAAATTGATTAGTCTTTGTAATGACCTATAATAAGCATAGATGACCTCGTTTTGGATACCATTTTTATATTATGGCATGTGTATTTACAGCGAAAATTAATTTGATTAAAGGGAAAGTCCCACTTTGAAAGAAGGTGGTGGTTGTAGGAGGAAAAGCATGGAAATTACAATTTGATTTGAGCCCACCAATCATTAAATAAAATCTCCTGAATACATGGAATTTGTCGAAAATGCAAAGCCAAAGTAGGTGCCATTATACTGACAGTATGTAGCGCCCTCTACTGGATAAAAGGCTTCAGCTCTCATGAAACACGTAGACATGCATTTCCTATAGAGAGTGCCACCAGCTTTCAGTGTCTGCTGAAATCTATGGAAAGATTGCGCCTAACATGTATTTTGCAAACGTGGTTTCTTCAATATGGAAACTGCTGCAATTATTATTGTCACAGCCATTCGTATCTAGGTAGTAAGTGTGTACAATTTAAATATTACTTGATACAAGGGGGGACTTTCCCTTTAACTAAAATAATTTATTGACGTATACGGAGTTGCAGATCTAGTTGTCAGTATACGTCCAGTGAATATGGTATGGATACCATAGGACTAACAAGTTATGGGATGTATCCTATATATTCACACCTTTTTAAATTTATGTTTCCTGGATGGTGAAAAAAGCAAACAAAGGCTTGGGGAAGTGAATTAGCATATCTGACATCCTTGCTATGCTCCTATAATTAATTTGCAATTATACTTAGAATTGACGCAAAATAAACATTTCTCATTATTTGTTTATATAACAATAACGAGCAATTCTCGATAGTTAAACAGGGCTGGGATGATTTGGAAATCATTCGTGACTTTCCTGTATTGGCTTGCATATTTAATTTCTAGTTAAGGAAATTTACTGGCTTTAACCACGTTGCTGCGTAACTAAAGTCTAGTTACTCGTAATGTGCTTTTGTTTAAAGGGGGAAAAGTTTCTCTTTAGGAAAAGCTATTTTTAAAAGAAAATGAATAGCAAAATATTAGCATATTGCAATTTCACTTTCCAAGAACGAGAAATCAATTGCTTTTTTATGTAAAACATGAGCAGCACCATATTGCCCACTAGTGGTGGACAGTTGAATTAGTCACAATTGGCTACTGCTACTAGTGCCAGCTGGTAGCAGTTATGGTTACTTTCGCCATTGAAAGTCCTAGTTTGGTTTCCCATTTTATCTGCAATACTCGTGAATCATATTTGTAGTTGACTTATAGTGTAAGTAGATTCTTTAGATTCAACCATGGTCAACGAGCAATCTGTTATAGATTAAATAGATTCCTAAGATGGCTGACACAAGTAGCCAATGCATAATAGTTAACGTTTTTCTTACTAGTTGGCGCTTTAGTTTACCTTTTTTGACAGATACTTTTCCCTGAAGTCAATTAAGCAGATCTAAAAATGGATTTTCTGTGTTAGGTTAAGTTAAACCATGACATTCGTTTTTCTATCCTAGACTAACCTTATATCTTGTCATATTTGAAACACCTGGCGGCCAGAGCCGCCAGAAAGCTAACTAGGAACCACCAAGCATGCGCTATGTGAAAATAAATCTGAAAGCTGGAATGCTTTCAGCTTTACCTGCAGAAAGCATATTTATTACGGTTGTTCCTAGTTTTCATTCTGGTCACTAGGTGGTTCATTATGTTAATGTTTGTCAGACTATATATAAATAACCTAACCTTTAGTGTTGACATAAAGTTTTCACTAACTGCGTTCAACTCTGCATGACCTGATTGTTAATGAACTTTCCCCCTTCATTAACCTTCTGTTAACTACAAACCTGCTGTTAACTACAACATATTAACTGGTTAATGGAGACCTTTTAGTTATTTTTCTGTACATTTTTTTAAGTTTTGCTGGTGGTAAGGTCAGAGGGAGTGAATCTTAATACATTTTTAGGGTGTCAAGCGAATGTTTTCCTCTTACTGGAGATATGCTTTGTGTTAATCAATAGACTTGCCAACAATTAACTCCCAGATGGCTTATTTGTGGATTTCTTAAGCTTATTTATACTTTAAAGCTTAAATTGCCATGCTAATTTTTTAAAATTGAAATGGGTAGACTTATTAATATTAAGCTATTTCTTGGTAGCAGTAATAATATTTCTTGTTGTGCTTTGGTAGGCTACATGTTTTGGCGACCACCCTGACATTTGTTTATTGGCATACAGCCCAATTTCTGATAATTGTGTACACTATAGTGAAACCAAGCAAAAGAACGGCGTAAAATTCCCATTACTGCCAATTACAAGTCAATGGATATTTACGCCGTTCTTTAGTGCGGTTTCACTATAGGTTATTAATGGGAGGTCAATGGATTGAACTGCAGCGTCTGGCCGGAGAGTTCGGGAACTAGAATGGCCATTTTAATGACTGTCATAGCTTTAATATGAATATTTAAAAGGCAAGTCTCACTTAGGGAAAGTTATTTTTAAAAGATAGGGAAATTGAAAGTGGATATGAAAAATGAAATTATGCTAATGTAAATAAGACTTACTAATAATGAGAAATATAATGTTCAAGATCATTATTATCTCAATAGCACTGTTAAAATATCGGGAGGCCACGTCTAGGTGCATGGCAAATTTCTGCAGAAAAATACCGTTTGCATTACAAGTGCAGAATGTAAGCTAGTGCTTGAACATTATTGCAAATTTTTCTGTAGAAAGTCATTCTGAAATCAGAAAAGTAAAAAAACAATGAAAAATGCCAACAGAAAGTTGATATGGGAATGGACATGCATGGTGCCTATATTTATCCTGCATTTTAGGCATATTTAAATTAATAAGTAAAAATACCCAAAAAGTCATATTTTCGCGTATGAACATGCATGGAAACCAATTTAAAAACATGTGTGAAATAATAAAATGAAAAGTTAGTTTAATTATATAATTTATTAATTGTAACACAAATTTTATGAGTTAAGCCAACTTGTGAGCAATTTCAGGCAATTTTACACGAGCAATATCACTGAATGTAACACAAAACAAATGAAATTTTTTTGCCAAATGTTATGAAAATATAATCCGATTTCCCAGCATTTACACAATGGTCATGTTCAAGTCTTTCCTTCGGGATGTCTTGATGTGCAAACTAGCCGAAGTGACCACGAACGAAGACACATTTTGAGGGTCCATTTCCGGCACAAAGATGGATTCTGCTTCGTTTTCTTGAGGATTGGCGATGACCAGGCCCCTGTAGAGAGTTGCTGGCGAGGACATCACGGTCAACACAACACAACACAATACACAAGCAAATACAAATGCTGTTTTTAAAGCCATTTTTTCAACTGATTTAAACTCTCGAATTTTTGTTGGCAAGTCTTTACTCCACTTCACGAATGTGATTGATGTTGTTTATCATTTATTTCAAATTGCACAATCCTCTTTATCACGAAAAACAGTGAGTCAGATTTGGTGTAAAATGCACGTGGGTGACCCAAGGAAATGAATAATATATTGGAAATGAGCCATTAGCCTTGACCAATAAAGGTGTTCCGAGGTGAGGAAGATGTTTGGGGAATGAGGTTCAACCAAGGTGAATCTGAGGCTGTAAAATTTAGTGAATTTTTGTTTGGACGTGATGTGGCTGCTTCTTGTTTCTGTAAAAATTCTGCAAATTTTTCTAATGATTTCTGTGTATGGTGGATTCATTTTAATCAGTGAGTTTAATTACAAATTTAAAAATGGTAAAGTTGACAACTTTTGTTTCTCCCGACGTCTCTTGTCTTCCCATCATGCATCCTTCCTCTCATCGAGTAGGTAAAAGGAGCAGATGCAGTGAGGGGAGTGATGCATGATGGGATAGTGGGATTTGCTAGTTCAACGTACCAAGGCTCACTGTAAGCTAGGCATGGCCAGATTTGCAGAAAAATATTTAGCAGAAACTGTGCCGAAAAACATCTCAGTTGTTATTCTGCAAAAATTCAACTAACAAGTTGTGGATGTTTCCGTGGTTTGGAAAAACAAGATATAAATGTATGGGGAGTCTTTCTACATGAATTATCAGTTTAAACTATTAATGCAGAAATTAACCTACAGAAATGTTTTTTACAGAATTTATTTTGCAGAAAAAAAATTATAATTCAAGTTTGTGCTGTTAATTTTGCATTAATGTTTTTCTGTAGAAAATTTGCGCTTATTACGAGAGACAGGTTACGTTTCTACAGAAAAACCTGTTAAACGTGAGTCCCACCTTGTTAAAAGTTATTTTGAAAATAAAGACAAACAATATTTTGTAAAATACATAGGTGATGCCATTTTACCATAATAGTATGAAAATGACTGGCGCCATCTAGTAGTTACTTTTGTAAATGAAAACATTGTAAGGGTTCATATATGGCTTCACTTTCTCTCTATGGAACAGTTATGTGTGTTGGATTCCAAAGATGGCTGACAAAATTGAATGGTAATAATCAAGTTAATCAGTAGATGGCACCACCTATTTTTGTAAATAAAATGACTACCTTCGTTTACAGCACAGTGACAGGTTCTCGGCATGTCTTGGATTCAGAATCACATTCCTTGCCATCTGGACATTTGTAATTAAGGCAACTTATCGAGGCAAATCCGCCCATTCCTGATGGATACCGGCACACTTTTTCGTCGAAATTACAAAACATGTAATAACGAGCGCAGTCTTCGTCCTTATTGCAAGGATAAATTGGAATGTCTGTTTGGAGAAAATTTACAAAACATGATGATTTATTATGTCATTTGTAGACCTCATTATGCACATTTTCAGAATCAGGGTATACTTTTCATGGTTTTAAAACCAATTTTACTTAACCAAATTATAAGTTTTTATGACAATTAATACGTACTAGTCCATGACTCACATTTTATGTGAATTCATTGTTTATATTCTTAATTTTTGCTAGTCTTGACTTTAAAGATAATGTAAATCACTTGCCTGTTGTTATTGTTGTTGCTGTAAATCCGATCAAAATCAATGTCAGAAATGCAAGTAAAATGAAATTCATGGTTCTTGGTTCGATCGATCTTGGTTTCACTTCTAAGTTGCTCTACTCGTACTGAAATTGTATTTATATACTTGCATGTGAAGGGTAGCAAAATCAGCAAACAAACTTGTTTTCAAGGTTTAAATTATTAGGGAAAACTAAGGTTTATTTGCCCAGTTTTGCCCTTTCTAAATGTCAGTCTTCAGCAAATTATCGTATTGAAATGAAAGAAGCGTAAACTGAATTATTAATGTTGGGAATGAACTGCATTTATTAACAATTTATTTTTATGTAAAATACAAACTGCACCATATTGCTCACTAGTGGTGCATGGTGAGAGAAAGGTGAAGTATTCAAAATTGGCTGCTACTTGCGCCATCTAGTAGTGGATGTGGTAACTTCCACCGTTTGAATAGTCTGGTAGCTACAATTATAGCCAATGCAGGATAGTTAAAATTATTCCCACCAGATGGCGTGTTGGTTGTTTCTTTACTATTTAAAGTGGTTGCTCTAGGTCTAAATTCATTAAAAAAATTATGATCATGATTTTTTATGATTGCCTTGTCAGTCATGAGAAGTTTAAGTACATATAGGCTATCTATTAAAGACAAAATAAAATTAGTTAAAACTAATTTTTTTTAAATTAATTATTACTATAGTAGGTTGCAATATTTATTGGACATGGACCCGCCATCTAGAGTCAGTTTTATTTTCATCGTTAGCAGTTGCCTTACATGGGGACTTACGTTGGCTGGCCGTGGAAGTCCCCTTGAAGGGACTGCTCCTATCTGCTTTCCAATTGTACAGAATATCACATGAATCATCAGTCAACTGCTCCTCCTCAATTCCAAACATTGACTGTCGAATCAAAGATGGCGTCCTTTCATCATCAATGAAAGAATCAGGCCACCACCTGATTTCCTCATTGATGATGACGTGTTTCTAATTACCCACCTCCCATGTGACCTTATCACCAGATTCTTTTCTGTCAATCATGGGAGGTTTGGGCGCCAATCCTTTACACTTTCAAAGACTATTTCTTTTTCCAGAATTTCTTGGCTATTTTGGAATTTTCACTGATTTTCAATGATAATAGCTTTTTCCTGACTCTTGACTAGTCTGGGATTTTCAATGAATGTTTCTTTTCCCATACTTTCTTGGCTATTCTTCATTTTCACTGACTTCCAATGACAACTATATTTTTACCTGATATTTCAGGTCAACATGATCCCTGTATGAGGACTGAATGATTTTTTATTTCTCAAAAACCATTTATAAATTTTCTTACAAATTACATTGCTTAGTTTGGCATTCTTTTTTTACAGAAAATATTAATGGATATTTTTTTTCAAAACTCTGCAATATTTCTGAAATATTCAGAGAAATGGATCCTCTCTTTACGAAATAAAAGCACTCTTAAAATTGCCAGTTCATAGATTTTACACTTGTAATTCAGTACTTTATTAACGTTACAATAATTGTTACAACACAAGGTCTAATAACTCATTTTTTAAGTTTACAGTTTATAATTGTTTTACAATATTCCCATTGCTTAATTTTAGTCCTGATGAATCTTCTCTTCTTAGTATATTGTAACCATTATCCAATGAAGGTAATAATAACTGCAAAAATAGGTAGTTTAAATTGTCAAACACGTTGCCCTGTAAGCTAGGCATGGCCAGATTTGCAGAAAAATAGTTCGCAGAAACTGTGTCGAAAAACATCTCAGTTGTTATTCTGCAAAAATTCAACTAACAAGTTGTGGATGTTTCTGTGGTTCGGAAACAAGATAATGTATGGGGAATCATAAATTATCAGTTTAAAACTATTAATGTCGAAATTAACTTGCAGCAATGTTTTTTTTACAGAATTTGTTTTGCAAAAAAAATTATAATTCAAGTTTGTGCAGTTAATTTTGCATTAATGTTTTTCTGTAGAAAATGTGCGCTCATTGCGAGAGACAGGTTACGTTTCTACAAAAAAAAACCTGTTAAACGTGAGTCCCACCTTGTTAAAAGATATTTTGAAAATTAAGACAAACAATATTTTGTAAAATACATGGATGATACCATTTTACCATATTAGTATGAAAATGACTGGCGCCATCTAGTAGTTACTTTTGTAAATGAGAACATTGTTAGGATTATATATATATGGCTTCACTTTCTCTCTATGGAACAGTTGTATGTGTTGGATTCCTAAGAGGGTTGACAAAATTAAATGGTAGTAATCAAGTTAATCAGTAGATGGCACCACTTAGATTTGTAAATAAAATGGCTACCTTCGTTTACAGCACAGTGACAGGTTCTCGGCATGTCTTGGATTCAGAATCACATTCCATGCCATCTGGACATTGGTAATTAGGGCAACTTATCGAGGCAAATCCGCCCATTCCTGCTGTATTGCACACTTTATCAACTAAATTACAGAACATGTTCTTTGCATAGGGGGTGCAGTCTTCGTCCTTATTGCAAGGATGAATTGGAATGTCTGTAAAAATATACAAAACATGATGATTTATGACGTCATTTGTAGACCTCATTATGCACATTTTCAGAATCAGGGTACTTTCCATGGTTTTAAAACCAATTTCACTTTACCAAATTATAAGACTTTTCATGATCAATTAATATTAATAGTCCTTGACTCACATTTTATGTGAATTCATTGTTTATATGCTTAATTTTTGCTAGTCTTGACTTTAAAGTTAATGTAAATCACTTGCCTGTTGTTATTGTTGTTGCTGTAAATCCAATCAAAATCATTGTAAGGAATGCAAGGAAAATGAAATTCATGGTTCTTGGTTCGATCGATCTTGGTTTCACTTCTAAGTTGCTCTACTCGTACTGAAATTGTATTTATATACTTGCATGTGAAGGGTAGCAAAATCAGCAAACAAACTTGTTTTCAAGGTTTAAATTATTAGGGAAAACTAAGGTTTATTTGCCCAGTTTTGCCCTTTCTAAATGTCAGTCTTCAGCAAATTATCGTATTGAAATGAAAGAAGCGTAAACTGAATTATTAATGTTGGGAATGAACTGCATTTATTAACAATTTATTTTTATGTGAAATACAAACGGCGCCATATTGCTCACTAGTGGTGCATGGTGAGAGAAAGGTGAAGTATTTAAAATTGGCTGCTACTTGCGCCATCTAGTAGTGGACGTAGTAACTTTCTTCGATGAAATAGTCTGGTAGCTACAATTTTAGCCAATGCATGATAGTTAGTTATTCCCACCAGATGGCATTTTGGTGGTTTCTTTACTAAAATGGTTACTCTAGGCCTAAATTCATTAACAAAAATTATGATCATGATTTTTTTTATGACTGCCTTGCCAGTCATGAGAAGTTTTAAGTCCATGTATCTATTAAAGGCAAAATAAAATTAGTTGAAACTATTTTTTTTTTTAAACTTAATTATTGCAATAGGCGGTTGCAATATTTTTTTGGACATGGACCCGTCACCTAGCTTCAGTTTTATTTTCATCGTTTGCAGTTGCCTTACATGGGGACTTACGTTGGCTGGCCGTGGAAGTCCCCATGGAGGGCAACTGTAAGTGATCAAAATAAAACTGGCGCTAGGTGGCACTGGCTCTCGTCCAAAAATTATTAGAACCTAGAATAAAGAACCGGGGTAACTTAGTTTTGACTTTACCTTAAGCATCTGCAATCTGGTGACAACTTCCGGTTGCTCTGTTGCATTGCATTGAACCGGGACAACCACGAGCAGTACAGTCGAATGTTGGCAATTCCTTTGGTGCATCTAGTTCACATTTTTTTGCGCTGTCACATATGAGATTGGCATTTTCGCAGTCTGCTTTGGTCACACAGGGTTTGCCTAATTTGGCCAATGGTGAATCATCTGAAATGTGCACACAATTTCCAAAAGTACTATATTAAGATAATTTAATCTCGTAATATTTGACACTATTATTTCAAAACTTTCTTTTTAAATAAAATTAAGGTATTTTATTTTAGTAATTTGCTTTACCTGTTGGTGCGCTCATGATTTCAGTGGTCATCAGTACCAGGCCTAAGATGACCAGTAGCATTTTAGTTTTCCACATGTTCATCATTTGACTTCTTTGTCGAAAGCTAGCTACAATTCTGCTGATTTTGTTGAAGTTCGAAAGGTCTTATGTGCAATTAGCATAGTTGAACAAAAAATGTTGGGTGAATAAATGAAACCTGTTATTGGCTAGTTTTTAAACCCTGAATGTTGAGTTTTTGTATTAACTTTAATGGTACGTTGACATCAGGGGAAAATTTTTTGATCAGGGAAAGTCATTGAAGTATATCTTTTTTGTCAGGATAGGTTGGGGGGATAACTGTGTTTTCAACTGCTTTTTCGTGAAGAATTATTAAGTTTGCTAAAATAGTAAATGAGTGGTGAAGTTTTTTCATTTTTGCAAGCAGCAAGATGAGCTGTCATGAATAATAATATTAGTTAAAACCAGTTGTTTAACCCTTTTTTGTGATCAGGAATTTGGTACATTTGCGTCAGAGAAAGTTAGTTTTAGGCCTTCGAAGAGAAAAAGTTTTTAAAAATATATGTTATTACATATATTTTTTCTTCTAAAATACAGGGTTCATAAGGAATTCTGTAAGTGGGCAGCCTTGACTTTCCCTAACAATTATGGTAAATTTGGTGATTTCCCTGACTTTTTAACTATTCTGATATTTTTGCTAACTTTCAAGGACTATTTCTTTTTCCAGAATTTCTTGGCTATTTTTAAATTTTCACTGGTTTTCAATGATGATACCTTTTTCCTGACTCTTGTGACTAGTCTGGGATTTTCAATGAATATTTCTTTTCCCCTGACTATCTTGCCTATTCTTGGATTTTCACTGACTTTCAATGACAACTATTTTTACCTGATATTCCAGATCAGCTTGATCCCTGTATGAGGACTGCTTGATTTTTTTTTCCCAAAAACCATTTATAAATTTTCCTATCAAATTAGATTGCTTAGTTTGGCATTATTTTTTTACAGAAAATATTAACGGATATTTTTTTCAAAACTCTGCAATAATTCTGAAATATTTAGAGAAATAAAAACACTCTTAAAATTGCTAGTTCATAGATTTTAAGCTTGTAGTTCAGTGCTTTATTAACGTTACAATAGTTACAACACAAGGTCTAATAACTCATTTTTTTAAGTTTACAGTTTATACTTGTTTTACAAGGCTTGATTTTGGTCCTGATGAATCTTCTCTTCTTAATTGTAACCATTATCCAATGAAGGTAATAGTACCTGCAAAAATAGGTAGTTTAAATTGTCAAACACGTTGCCCTAAAATTTAGGGTTAAAATATAAACTTGAATTTTTAACCTCGGCATTTCTTGGTTTTTGTGTCACATTGCATGTTTCGTGGACATGGCAAATTTAGGCAGCTTCTAGATACAATTCCTGCTACTTCTGTTACTTCTGAAATTGTACATGAATGCTGTAACCACAGTTAAACACATCAAACCACGCTGTAACCACATCAAATTAAAGGAGAAGTCTCAATTTAGGTTAAGTTATTCCTAAAAGATAGGGTATTACAAAATATGACTAGTATAGCTAAGCAGGTTGTAATTTCACTTATCATTTATTTTATATAAAACACGATCAGCGCCATATTGCCCACTAGTAAGGCATAGTGAGAAAATGGTGAATCATTCACAATTGGCTGCTACTAAAGCCATCTAGTAGTAGCCATGGTAACTTTCGCCATTAAAAGAGTCCTTGTTTGGCTTCATATTTTATCAATACAATCAGACTGGTGCAAGATATTTGTCAATGATGTAATGTACAAGTGGGTTCCTTATATTCAATCAAGATCAACGGGCAAGCAGTTAAAGGGACAGTCTCACTTTGAAGCAAGTTGGTTTTAATAAAAAGGGCGTGAAAAATTCTAATTAAAATGGAAATTGCGATTGAATTTGACGATATCTATCAATAAATAAAATGATCTGAATACTTGGATTTGGCTGGCAATGCGAAGCCTTAATAGACGCCATGTTTATTAAAGCATAGTAGCGCCTTCTATTGGAATGCAGGTGCGAGCTCTCGTGAGGCCATAGACATACGTGTGCTAGGGGGCGCCACCTCACTTTAAAGCTTGCTGAAAGCTAAGGAAAATGGCGCCTACTGTGCATTTTGGAAACGTCGTGATTTCTTCAAAATGAAAACTTTGCTGCAATTATTATTGGCACAGAAATTAATATCTAGTAATTGATTACGGTTTAAAAATAACTTGTTTCAAAGTGAGACTGTCCCTTTAAATTCAATGGACTCCTAAGATGGCTGCTGACATAACTAGCCAATACATAACAGTTAACTTTATTCTCACTAGATAGCGTTTTAAATGGATTCTCACAATCTTTTTTTTGGCAGTGTTCTTGAAGTGATGATCTTGAACATTTTATTATTCATTGTTGGAAAGTCTTATTTACATTTGCATTACTTTTTTGATATCATCTTTAGTTTCCTTTACCATTAAAAATAACTTATCTAAAGTGAGACTTTCCTGTCTCACCAGACTTGTTGTTAAGTAAGTCTTCCCAATTTATGGTAAAGTTTACCGTGTCTTATTGCATTATTTTGGATCAAACATTGCCAGAGCTTTCACATTCTAGAATGTCAGGGAATTTGATTGTCATGGGGATGTCAGGGGAAGTCAGGACTATCAACTTTGGTCATGGAATAGTATTTTTTAAACCAATTTCAAAATCAATTAAAAGTTTACTTACAAAAATAAGAGAAGAAATTGGAAATAATTGGAAACTTACCTGTAATTATAGTTGTTACTAACATAATTGCAAACGTGGAAAATAATGCAGTGAGCACAAGCTTCATGATAGGTCTATACTTGGTTCGTGTTTCACTATTGACTAGTTTAACTATATACTGACTCAACTTGTTATTTGTACTCTATACTAGTGTAAGGTAATTGATATCAGTTGTCAAAAACTTGTTTTTCTACCCAGTTAACAAAGAAAGATTACATAATATTTCCATTTTTAAACTATATAGGTAGGTAAACTCGCGCCATTTTATCTCTCAAAGGACATTTCTGGGATACTTTAGGACCAGTTACACCAACAAGAGTTAACCTTAAGTTTTCTCTACATTCCTGAATTTATATTGTCCGAAATCAATCACATGGTTATACTATAACACATGGTTAAGGCTTAACTATTGTTGGCATGCAATTGGCACTTTCACAATTTCAATGATAATTCTTTTTCAATGACTAGTGTTAGTCAATGATTTTCAGTGGGTGTCCCTTTTCCAGGAATTTCTTGGCTAATCTGCGATTTTTCAATGATTTTCAATGACACATCCTTATTCCTGACTTCCAATGACAACTATATTGTTACCTGATTTTCCAGATCAGCATGATCCCTGTATGAGGACTACATGATTTCTACCCCCCCCCCCTCCCCCCCAAAAAAAGCCCTTATAAATTTTCCTACCAATCATGTTGCTTGGTTTGGCATCATTTTTTTGCAGAAAATAGTAATGGAATTTTTTTCTTCGAAACTCAATAATAATTCTGTGGTTACAAAAGAAAATCACTGTTAAAATACCTGTTGATAGTTCACAGTTCAGTACTTAATAGTTTAAGAATGAACATGAGTTTACAATAATTGTTACAAAACATTCTAAGTTTACAAATATTTTCTTAAAAATTGCTCAAATTTTAAGTTATTTATGCTGTAGTTGTTTTGCAGGCAATATATTACCATTGCTTATGCTTGGTTCTGATGAATATTCTCGTCTTAGTAAATTGTAACCAATATCCAATTATAAAGCTAATAAGGTTACTGCAAATATAGGTATATAGTTGAAATTGCCAAGCAGGTAATTTCTCTAAAATTTAGGCTTGAAATATTAAACTTTAAAACTTTTAACCTCGGCATGCAAATCCTGGTTTGGGTATCACATTGCAAGGGTGGTGGACATAGTAAATTCGAGCAGCTGAAAAGTGGAACTTCCGCTACTTCTGTCACTCCTGAAATTTACATGAATGCTATATAACCACGGTTAGAAATAATGGGCCCAATCTTTTTTTATTTTTTAAAATGGTACATTATGGGAATACTTTTGAAATGGGTGTTTTCCTTCAATTTTAAACATCAATTGCTGATCCTCTGCATGTCTGGCTACTGGAATCGCATTGCATTCCTGCTGGACATCCAAGTCTGACGCAGCTTATCGATGCAAATCCTCCTCCATTTCTTCTTGTTACAACTCCTGGCCTTGCACAGTGTTTGTGATCTGGGTTGCAAATCAACGTTTTGTCGAAGTGAGCGCAGTCACTGTCTTTTTCGCAGTCAAAAGTGAAAGCTGTAGCAAAATAAAACGCATGTAAGATGATAAGACAAAGATGACAAGATGGCCTTTCTTGTGGCCGTTCTCTGGCCGCCATGGCTGGCTTGTTGAAAATGCAAGGCTAAATTGTATTTTTTTTTATAAAAGGAACAGTCCCACCATATCTTAAGTAGTTTTTGAAAGAAAGAGGAGGGAAAAAACAAGAAGTGCTTAGAAATGTAAATTTTATTTATAATTATCATTCAATAGTTATTAATTTTGAAACATGAAAATGTAGACAACAATCTCGCTGGTTGATAGTAGCCATGCTGGAAGTCATTTTGCCAATCCATCTAATAATAACCTTGATGGTGTACAAGTATTTGCATAAACAGAGAAAGCTCATAGAGATAAAGTGAAGCCAACTTGAACCCCCCCCCCCTTGCATGCAGCGCCATTCTGCCTGGGTGGGAGACTATTATAAAAATGGCGCCTATTTTTTTTTTTTTTTGGAAACATCGTGATTAATGAATTGCAATTAACTGCAATTAATTGCAATTAATTAATGAACTGCAATTTATTAATAAGACTGCCATTCTTTATTGTCTTAATTGTCACAAAGTGGGAATTTCCCTTTAAAATGTTTGCAAACCCTTTATGGAATCTCGTAAATTTTCTGTAAATAATCGTCTCTGGCCACCATAGATAGCACTGAGAATATTTTATGGAACACTCGATATTTTATTCCCAAAACCATTATCTCTTGCTCCACAAAATAATATTTGAGCCAAAAACAACTCCGGTAGAAATGTTTCTATACAGAATGTATTCTGCAGATGTCATTCTGCTTAAATTCTTATATAGCACAGTAATATCACAATTTAAGCATTCTGCAGAATTCTTAATCCTGAAAATCTGTTTCTGCAAAATTATGTTAAAGAATTTTTGTATTCATTAGAATCTATTAATGAATATTTTCACTTGCCTGAGTCTGGTATGTCCGAGAATACAGTGGTCCCCAGCATTAGACCCACGATGACCAGTAGCATTTTGGCACTTCCTACATACTGCATTGTGCTTTTTTCGTGAAAATTTAGCAGCAATTTTGTGACTGGCTATTGTAAATGTGTGGAACTTTATATATAGTCTGCAAACAGCACGATAACTTAGAACGAATTAGTTAAAACTAGTTGTTTAACCATTTTTTATCTTTGAAAGCAGGGTTTTAAAGTACCCTTGGTACATTTACGACTGGCCTTACCCCATTTTATATTTTCTTCAGTGATGGCTCAAATCTTTGAAATACTTTCAGCTGCGTTAAATTTGCTTCGAAATCACTGAAATTACCTTGTGTGGGGGGGTCACAAATTTAGGCTGTACAATCCCCATGCAGAGCTAAAAATTGACTTTTGTAAAGTTAATGATAAAAATGTTTAATTATATTTGATAAAGTAAAACTAGTTATATTTTCTTCTCATAAAACTGGCATTGATTTTAGTCTTATGATTAAATGAGGACATTGACCGAAATGATTTCATTTGCATTTTTTAAAAGAAAAGTGAATGGGAAAATATTGGCATATTGTAATTTTACTTACCATGAATGAGAAATTGTCCACTAGTGGTACATAGTGAGAGAAAGCAAATTATTCACAATTGGCTGCTACTAGCACCATCTAGTAGTAGCCGTTGGAAATTTCGCCATTGTTAGAGCTTATTTGGCTTCACATTTTATCTATGCAATCAGATTGATGTGATATTGATGTGAAACGTTTGTCAGTGACTTATAGCGCATTTAGATTCCTTGATTCAACCCAGGTCAACGGTCTATAAGCTGTTAGATTCCATAAGATTCCCAAGATGGCTGACACAATTATTATTAGTTTGCATGTATTCTTGATCTGTTAGTATAGTGGATTAGTGGTATTGAAAATGATGATCTTAACATTTTATTCCTCATTAGTGGTAAGTGTTTTTTACATTAGCATTTCGCTTTTGACATGAATTTAATTTCTCTTATTATTAAAAATAAGTTTCTTTAAAATGAGACTACCCTTTAACTTGAGATTAACACTGGTTTACATTGTTTGAATGTTCAATTGCAATGCATTTTTTGAAATGAAAAACATTAGAATTTGCACAAAATCCAAAATCCTATAAAAAAAACTCCCCAAAAATCTTGTCCCGTATCCGTACATGCCTAAATTACTGTACATTCTTAAAATAATATATATTTGGTAGTTGTATAAATTACAGTAAAACAGGAAATTATTGGCCAATACAAAAATGTAGGGGGGAAATGCGAGCAGTAGCCACAAAAATACCAACTATCAGTAATTATTTTAAGAAGTTTTAAGAATTTTAAGAAATAAAATAAGTGAATTTTTTAAAAGCCCAAAGTCGATTTTTAAAGGGAAAGTCTTACGTTATTTTTAAATGATAAAAAGACATGAAAATTTAAATGTTAATTGGACTTGCCATGCAATATATATTTGGAAACAGCGTGATTTAGTAGAACATGACTTTCATAAAACGTAGCCATTTTGCAGATATGCATGGCGCCACCAACGGATTAAGTTGAGTACTAACATCAGATTGTAACAAAATGTGGAGAAAGTTTTTCTGAATGTCTTTGAATTGCATTTGCTGAATATTAAATGATTTTATGATGATGTTTTATAATGCTGTTGCAGTTTCACGGCACTGTCCAGTTGACTTATCGCATTCATGCCCTATACCGGGACATCCTAGTGTAGTACAGTCGGGTAATGGTATCATTGGTGTGCATTTGCCAATTACACACAAGAAGACTGGATCACAGTTTGAATCCGTAGTGCAAGCATCATCTAGTCGACCCAAATTTGGACCTATATTCCAGACGAAACTCCACAATAAAACTTTAAGAATTTAGAACGACATATCGATGGCTTAATTCAGCAGTAGCGAATAACCAAAAGTTGCTTTTGAGATAATAGCGTTTTTATGGAAAAATGGTATAACTTGGAAATAAACAATGTTAAAATGCTGAAATTTGGTGAACAGATAAAACAATATATATTTTAGATAGAAATGTGCTAGTTTTGTTAAATAATTATTAAATAAGTTAATTAATTAAGTAATTTGAGAAATAGAAGGCTTAAAAATGCACATTCGCTAATTTGACTTTAAGGAATTTTGCAGGAAAGCGAAATAAATTAAGTATGAAGTAGCGCATGTGCACATCCATTAGTTTATTGAATAAATAGAATGCAAAAAAAATAAGTGAAAATTGTCAAGTTCGCTACTTGTCTTGAAATAGAAATCCAGGTCTTGAGAAATGTTTAAAAGATAAACTAACGAATGGTACTATTCACTACTTGTAACTTTTGGGAATGATACCTTGTTGGATATTCGCTACTGTTCATTTCTGTAAGACTGTAACTTTAACAAGTATTGGTTAAATTAATTTTTGTAACTTTAGGTTCAATTAGGGACACTTCCAGGATCACAATGCATTGCTACAATTATCTCATTTTTGACAAATTAGCTTATTCGCTACTTCTGAATTCAGCCATCGATATCTTGTAATTAGCATTGATATATCATAGGAAAAAATTCATACAACATTCCTGTATTTTACGGATAAATTCCTGTAATAGTCTTATATAGTTTTCAAAGTTTTGGAATAACTTTGTAAAACTGTCCTAATTTCGAAAAAAATCCTGTAATATTCCTATATTTTTGAAAAAAGCCATTATCTGGAGCTCCATAGCTGACGTCATAGGTAGACCAGTGTGTAGCATACAAGGCAGACACTGGTCCTCCCTATGACGTAACACAGTCATAAAGTAACAACTATAATTTTGTCATTATAAATATGAACTATAATATTGACAGGAAATTCAGAAGATAAAAGCTGCATACATTTAATTTAAAAATTCAGGTTAAAACGGTGAGATTCAATACCGCTAAATTAATGAAACTCATTAATTAATTGTATTATTTACCTGTTTCGGTGGCTGAAGTTGCAATACTTCTGGCCAGAACCACAAGGCCCAATATGGCCAGTTGTATTTGACAAACTTTCTTGTGCTGCATAATTACAATTTATCTCCAAAAATTGAATTAGACATTGCATTTTATAAGATTTTGTTCCCTCAAGAAGTTTGGTTTGTTTGTAAGCAAATGTCATGCCTTACCTTGACCAGAAGGTCAAGGAAAACCTCTTATTATCTGGTGAAAAGAGGATTAGTTAAAGTAAAAGTCACTCTTGTACAAAGTGATGTTTACATGAAAGCCGAGAAAGGGTTAATGGGAGAAATAAATTAAGTGAAGTGAGCTTATCATGTGTTAAGACCACGATTTCATGAACAAATATTTGGCGTTATTACCCTGTTACCATTTGGATACATAGTTAGGAGCTTGAGCGGTTTACTGTTGACGCCAGCTGTTTTATCGTTTTGGATAACGATGCCAGGTTGGTTACCAAAAGGGTAACCAACCTGTTATCTACCTAAATAGTTGGTGTACCAAATGAGGTAACAGAAATTATGGATGCTTCGTACAGGAAAATCATCGAATGAAGAACTTTGCGTTTTA
>JAQIXP010000793.1:0-22341 GCA_034700285.1 Proteroiulus fuscus
TTATATCCAGTCATTATATGCTCTAACGTTTTAAGAATTTCTGTTTTAAATTTAATTATTGTGTTTTTAATTCAATAAGTTTGATTTTGAGTTGCTGTTTTAAGGTTAATGTATCTTCAGGTAAAACATCATTTTTGCAGTGAGGCGTACATTACCTAACTTATATTATTTTTACCTATATAATTGCAGATATTATAGGTTTCGAAATTCTTTGTAACAAAATTATAACAACGAAAGTTTCGCGCATGTTAATAACTCATTTACATATTGTAAACTACATATTACATATTGTATTGTGAACTGTATAGTCCTTTATATAATCATGTTAACTAATGCGTTTTGTCTGCATGCTGAGATAAAAAACTGAGATGTAAGTTATTTGAACACATGCATTCAAAATTAAATATTAGTTTATTAATTTAAGAAATTATTAAATCAAAATCAATGCATTTGTTTACTCATAAATGAAATTTGTGTATACGGTATCTGCAATTACGAAATAGTAATAATAATAATGATGATGTATAGTTCACTGAGGGCATATGATTCCCTTAATTATAGCCAAAAAGTTTTAATGAACATAAAAAATACAAATTAACTGTTAAAACAAAATTTTTTCCAATGTAATTTTTATAGTGAAAGAAAATAATGACAGTCTCATTATAGTCTTAATTAAATAATTGGCGATGTATTAATTAAAGAAAATTTAGCACAAATATATACCAGTTTTGTATTTGCATGTCTAGTCAGTATAATTGTACACTTATACGCTCCTATATGCAGTATAGGATGCATGAAAAACTTTATACATTATTTAATTTTTTTCCTAATTAGAAAATAGTTGATAATTAAAGCCTCAATTACTATATGCCTCAAGTTTAGACAGTTATTATCAGAACCAGATATGCTTTTATTAAAAATTTTGCATTTCTTTTTTCCTTTGGGAAAGTATTTAAATCTTCTCAGATAGACCTTCTTTATAAAATGAAAGCGTCATCTATGGCCAGCAAATTCAACACCCATTTTAGGCAAACACAAAATGGCTGCCCATGTTATTTGTCATAGACTCATGCTGCCATCTATGAAATGCTTTCTGCAACAACGGCACCAAATATAATGTTCAACAGTGCATTATATGATAACAGTTAAAAAAATTATACATATTTTGCTTATTTATGTGGAGATGCAGTTACGATAGTAATGTTAAGAGATTTGACCATGACTGCTTAAGAATGGCATGTCTTTTGCTGAATTGCTGGAAGTAGACAAGCCATAGTTTAACACCGAAGGAGGCAAATTTCTAGAATACAAATTTGCATAAGGGAACAGTTCTGTTGTAAATGTCTTACAAGGGTTTGGCAGACATTCAGAAGTTCTGTTCAAAACATGGAAACTATGGTTAGGCTTAACGAATGAGCTGCACCCGAGGCAATGACCGGCTGAGGGCATTCGATTTAAGTTAGCGAAAGGTGCATTTGGCATTAATGTGTTGACTGGAAGGGACAAACAGTTACTAGTGATGACTGGAGCTGGTTCCAATAAACTATTACTAGTTGTTACTGCCAAATTTCCAGTAAACTCTGCTCCCTGATCGATCGAATTGCGTATTGATTTCTCGTATGACATGTTATGTTGCTGAACTTTTCCTGATTTCTTGACCACTGTCATGGCCTCCGTTAAGCCTGCTCCTTTTGTTTGCAAATACGTCATCATGCGAACGCAACGTGTGTCGGTCACGTGCATTCCTTCCACTTCCGTTATGTATCTAAACACTTCTTGAACACATTCGCTGTAACCGCTGGAATAATAACGTTGCAACTCGGTGTGTAAAAATGGATTTAACCAGTCTCCTGTAACAAAGGCATTATGGTACTGTTGGGTATCAAGTAAATTTTGAGCAGTTTCTTAATATGGGATCGTCCATAAATTACGTATGCACTTTGGCTTCGGCCATACATATAGGCTAGAGATAGCGCATTCTCTCTTTTTCTTGTTATCAACATCCCCCAGTAGTGAGGCTAAAAAATGTCGTCACTTGTGGGATTGTGGGACTGTTTCTCTCTTCCACATTAGCTTCACTATGAAACACGCTTTTGGGATGACCGAAAAGTAGTCACAACTGCGACTGTGCTCACCAGATGGCTCTGTAATCAAGCCATCGGCAGCACAATATGAACACAGTCGCAATTGTGACTAACCGAAAAGATGGCCATGACCATGATGAATGAAATATTTTAATGTAAAAAGATATTTTAATTAAGTAAAAGATATTATAGTAGGCTAATTAAAGTACCGGTATAGTTTAAGAGAAAAACAAATTGTGGTCACAAGAGATTTCATTTAGCAGTAAGGTGTAGAACGAATAAATGCATGAATGGTTAGGGCAAACAATTTTGTAACCATTGCTACACAATAATTAACCATCTATAAAATAAAATTTATGAAATAGCATAATTTCTAAACTGTAAATGTATGTCATTTAATAAAAACATATTTATAAAAATGTAATTAATTCCCATCACTTAGGTTTATTTTGCTTGTTTGGCTTGTTTTTTCTTCGAAGCACTGTTTATCTTACTCACAAGTCAGTGACTCCCACATATGACGCGATTTTTCGAGCCTCTAAACACGGGATATGTTGATAACAATTAAGTTAAAGCACTATATGGGTACTGGAATGCACTGACTATAGCCATCTTGTCGAAGCACTTGGGAGGGAAGATAACTAAGGGCATCTGAAATCTTTTTTTAAATAACCTGAAAATTGTAGATTAGGCTAAATTTTTTAACTTTTGAAAACTTGATAATTTTGTAACATTAAACATTTCCAAAATGTCCTTACAACATTAGCAATTATATGACATTTTTGAAAAGCAATTACAAAGATACAAGCGTTTGCATGCATTTAAGCGTATTATGGGGGATGGGGCTCTCCAGTTGTAATGGGGTATAAGTAAGGAAAGTTTAAAATGGAGTGTTTAATATGCAAGTAATTTATGGTGAATTCCAATGAAAATCGGTTCATATTTCTTACCATTGTCAAATTTATGACCAAGGTTGCTAATGGCTCTTAAGTAATCTACAGTCATTTCCAAAATTTCTGCTTTTTCCAGTTTTCCTGTTGTCTGTTAAATATTGCAGAGAATAAGCAGTGATGCAGACTATAAGATATTCATTCACAGTAGACATGCACATCAGTTACTATATGCATTATAGAGCCAGTTTGGAGAGAATTTGAAATAATTGACTGTGATTTTTGGGATCTGATATTGTCCACAGGGGTCGTTTCGTTTTCAGATGGGAAACTAATAGGCGGGCACTACATATTTTAACTGAAAGGCCCGCGTCTGGGCAAGTGCTGCCTGATGACGTTATGCTATTTTTTTTTTTGGTCAGCTAAAGCTTTTGAAACTTATTTTTTCATTAAATAATACTATAGACAGAACATGATGGTTGTGAAAATGTGATAAATGCATTTTTTTCTTATTATATTGTTGGCTGGCAACTTTTTTTTAATAGAATAATGCATGCATTTATATAAATTTTAATTATTTATAACACGAGGCAGAATCATTTAATTTTTAAAAATGACTTCTTTTTCTCAATGAATGAAAAAATACTTTCGAAAACTGCTTATATGTATATATTGGGGCACTTAGAGGGGAAATTTAAACCAAATAGTCCTTGAAGTTTATATTCTGATCTGTCTGATGTGTATGTTTCCAATATCAATATTGCGCAATATACTACAATATTTATTTTACATTTTTACTATATATTATGCAAATATAATATATAGGCCTATATGTTTGCAAACACTATTTTGATTCAAGAATTCTGACATGTCTGCAAACACATATGGACAGAATTAACAAGTTGATAAAAAACAGATAAAAAAATGGTTATCATTACCAGCCAATGCCAACATCTGCTGACATCACAAATTAATACAAATTAATAATTAAAATATTTCTCTTACCTTAACAAAGGCTGCTGGTATTGTTTGACTGAGAATATTTAGGCAATTATTAATACGATCTCGACGCCTTTTCTCTATTATCTTGTGAGAAACTTGTTCCTTTATACAAGAAATACACAAACTCTTTTAATTGGGGCATAATCAAAGCATTAAATATATACTTATACTTAATAAAATAAAAACATTGGCTCCAAAATTAAGTTTTTGTAAAAATTCAAATAGTAAATGGCATAATTAGCTTAATTACCCCTTTGTCTTTTTTCTTGCCTGACATTTTCAAGAAGAAATTTCAAATAAAAAAGCACGAAATGTCAACTGGTTATATTTAGAATCCGATGATTTTGTTGCATCCACTTCTTGCTAGAATTTGGCTCGCTCTGGATCCATGTCCTTTAGTGTCAAGCCCACCCATGGATCAATGAAGGCCCTTAGAATCCAGGGGTTGGTTTAGTTTATTTCATTCTTTCTTTGAAAGGCACACTGATTTGGGATGTGGTCAGCCATCGTCTGCTTGGTCCATTTCAGCTCGCTTTTGAGTGGCCGGCATTGCCCCGCACACACGTCATTGGCACGTGCGTCCAGTCACTGATGTCACTCTTTTGTCTGTAACACACGGTAGTCACGCGACTGGGTCACGTGGCAGCTACGTCACACGTACGGTATCCCCCCTGACATCAGTGCATATGTTCAAATGTGTAATAGCAAAGAAAATATATAGGGAGGGATTGTTTTGAAAACGTGTGCAATTTGCATTTTAATGTCCCAATTTCATGCTGGGCTTATGCCCATGCGCAATTCTTCGCTGGGACCAACTTTATGAAAGTATACAAATTAGGACCTAAGTATTAAAGTCTTATATAGGACCTAAGCACAGCTCATAGTTCTGTCATCAAATATCATTCATTATACAATATGCCTGTTTTTAAGTTTTCTTACTCAAGTGAAAATACCAGTATAGATCCAAAAATATTGGTTGTATTGATACATTAGGGATAATATTGGTGATTTAGTGATTTTATTGGGTGTTAACATTTGTGTAGATATTGGTATCATTGATTATCACCAATTTTGGTTTCACTTTCTCATGTATGAGCATATACGAATATAAATATATATATATATGAGCAAGTGCATACGTTACCGGGGAAGGGGGGAGGACAATTGCTCCCTAGAAATAAGGGAAAGTCTTTGAAAAAATTGCACTGATCTTCTATCATATGAGAAAAGTTCTCCATTTTGCCCCCCATAAAAAATATTCGGTTACGCCCTATGTATAAAGTGTCATCCACGTAGTATTAATTTATATTACATTTTTCAAATTTTTGACCTCCTCCTTCTGAAAAAGTAGGAATCAAAGAAAGCAATAGTTTAGCCTAAAAAGAGAACCGAATAATAGCTTAATTCAAACTAAATTTGTAAAATATATTGAACATATAGTTCTTAATATGTACATGTATTTAAAGAGCTTCTGACATTCACAAGTAGTCCCTATTCCCAAAGATGAGTTACATAATATATAACATTTTTGAATCCCCTGGCCTCTGGTGTTATGTAATATGTGGACGACCCTCATCATTATTGAAAACAATTTTTGTATGAATTTTCTATACTTTTTCGTCATTTAAGTGCAGTGACGTCACACTTCTCGGTTCCTCGGCATATGTGACACGTGCACAGTGTCACGAGCAGAAGTTGAGGCACGTGTCATAGCACGTGACCCCCTAATGGCAGCCTTTGATGGATGCATGAGCCCCTGAGCTTTTTTTGAAAATGTGGCTGGTAACAATGGGAAAGCGTGATGCTGAAGTTTGTTCTAAAATAAGGTTTTGAGTATTGAGTTTAGGGACTGGAATTGCTGATTAAACTGGGATATACGAGTATAATGCGCTGCTAACAAATGAAAAAGCTTATTTCACTGTGACACTGTCTAATTCCCCTTTTTGAAGCTGAAAATAATTAGTGGGATCCACCATGAAGCTTATATGGTAGGCCTATGCACAATGAAAATATTCTAAAATAATCCCTCAAATATTTAGTAAGTGTCTTGTGACTTCCCCAAGAGCAAATCCATCATTTGTTTTATCAATATGCTGTGCCAAAATGCACAAGTTTGTTGATCGGTGATACCATTTTTCTCAGATTTTTTGGGAACGTTCAAGTATTACATCATCACAAAATAGTTATTATTTTATACCTCCTTCCCCGGGTCAGCACTTATCATTTTTCAAAACTCTTCTTCTCCCCCCCCCCCCCTTGCCTTCCCCCCACGATGCCATAATCACCACTACTTCCCTTCTGCTTCCCCTCCCCTTCCGGCCTCCAAAATTTTGACTTGCATTATGAAAATGCCTTTGTGCAAAGTTTTGACAATTTCACAAGAACAGAATCTTTTAATAAATAAGGGATGTAACATGTACTCCATCCTATACCCCACCAGCAAAATTTCTGGCTACAGCCCTGATAATACCCCTTGATCATTTTGAATAACATTAAAGGGAAAGTTCCAATTTGTAACAAGTAATTTTGAAATGGTACCCATGCACTTACTAGATTTCAATGGCTGTGGCAATAATAATTGCAGCGAAGTTTCCATATATATTGAAGAAAATTCAAACGTTTGCAAAATACATATTGGGCGCCAATTTTTCCATCTAGGACGTGTAAGCCTGTGTATTCCATGAAAGTTGATGCATTTTATCCAGTAGAAGGCGCTACACACAATCAGTGCATTAAATGGCCAGTATTTAGGCTTTCTATTTTCATCCAAATCCATGTATTCGTGCATGGCATTTTATCTGATGATCGGTTTGGGCTCAAATCCAATTGCAATTTCCATGGACCTAATTTTTCATGCGCTGGTTTTCCTAAATCAATTTGTTTCAAAATGGGACTGTCCCTTTTATAAGCTTTATTAATAAACCAAAACTAGAATCTGTTTGAGTCTTGGATTGTATGGATTGAATTATGGTAAATATTACTGAATGCAATGTTCTATAGATATGTAGTTTGTGTGAGGTTTTACTATATGTTTTCACGAGCGAATGCACATAAGGAATTGATATGGGCAGTTTGCATATCAGTAACCAAATTTTTGCTACAAATCACTCCCAATTTCAAATATATCTATTATAGAGAAATGTCCATTGGTCGGATAAGTATGTTTGTTATCAATGCCAAATATATGCAGAAAACCGATTTTTTAACACGGACATGGCGAAATGATGAGGGCCATAATAAAAGGTCCAGTCTTTGATAACGTGGTATATAATGTGCAGTTACTCACCTATAGAGTATCTTTCAAATGTATATTTAATCTAATATCCATATGATATTTCCGTACAAAAACAATTATTCTCGTCAGACGGAACTGACCGGATGAATGGAAATGCATAAATAACATTAATAAATTTCCATTTATCGAACATTTTCGAAGAAAAATATCGCAGTTTTTCGTTTGAGGGAATAAATGGCAAACGTGTTAGGATTTTTATCAAATTTTGTATGAAATTTGAATGCAATATTGGGCGTGCTTTATGAGCATATTTACAAAAGTGTAAGTTTTGGGGGAAATGCTAAAGAAGAATCTCTCAATTTTTTAAATCTTTTTTCATGATATTGGCAAATGATCAAAGATGGCCATGCATGCAGTGTTCAAAAGTATTACATGAATATGCTTTCAATGCAAAATAATGTTTAGGTATATACTTTTAGCAGCATTTTAGTCACTGTGGCCTATATATAAAAAGTATGTTATATAGAATATAAATTCTATATATACGTATATGCAGCTGAATCACAACAAGAAACGATGCATATTGTAATGAAATAAAAAATGGGATATCTGTTAGTGACATTACAATCATTTTATTTCTAGTACAAACCGACATCATCTTTCCTTTTTTCTCTTTTTACTAGTGGTTCTGGACTTTTCATTTTCTCTTGATGCATGAAATTGACCAAAAGAAAATCACTTTCGAAATCTTGTACTATATATAAGCTTTGTCATAGTTTTGTTAACATTAATTATTGACCCATCTAAATAAACGGTTATAGTTTATTTTATATAGTTTTTCTTACGTTTTCCATGCATAATTCGTCATTATATTTTTCATTTCAATCTATTATAAAATTATTAGTTAATTCTTCACACAGTTGCATTAATTGTTAATAATAATATTAGCGATAATAAAATGCATTGGATTGCATTTATGATAGACAAAATTCCCTGGGTATGGACACACAGAACTACACATAACTAGTCAATGGAAAAAGGGGGGATTCAAAATATCCTTCACACTAAATTTAATTAATTTTAATAATATATCAGTTTTATATGTCCCCTTTATAAATAATATATTCTTTAATGCATGTAAATTAAGTTCTTCATGTATTCAAAATGTATCAAAAATATATTTTCTACAATAGTAATGATCAGAAATCAAAAGAAAAGTGTATCTATGGTCATCAAAGCCATGTAATGAAGTCATCATTCATGGCATTGTGTATGAAATCAAAAGTATGGGTCTGTTTTTGGCGTGAAAATAATTGTTTGAGGCAAACGGGCCTATAACTTTCTTGTGTTTTTGGTTTAAACTCTGGTCACCTTATGCATGCACCATTTATGCTCTGGTGCAATGGTTTGGATTAATAGGGTTGTCACAGGCAGACGACCAAAAGAGGTTTGATATATGGGACAACTTTGTCACGCTATTTGGCCTTTTCACTGGGCCTGGATATACATTTATTCCCTGGAGTAAAATAAAAGCTGTGGGATCACAAGGATCACTTTAATGCTGAAAACTGGCAAAGCACTTTCGTGTATTATATTTCGGTATCATTAACTTTGTTAAAAGATGCATTTTCTTCACGAAAGCCTCGTTTTAAAATGGAACTCAATGCACGTGCCAGTTACATTTGATTTTCTGGAATGTGCACGTGCATTGAGCCCCATTTTGGAATAAGGCTATTGAGATGAATTTACAGTTCAAATTTACTCATTTTTGGGTCCATTTTTTTTAATTATTTGCATTTTTAGCACTCCTTTGGGAAAAATTAGTCATCGTATCCTATGCATATGGTATCGTAGACACCAGCCTATAATTAATCGGTTCTAATAATTATGTTTGGCCCTGGGCCCGCCACCAAGCGTCAGTTTTATTTTCATCGATTGCAGTTGCCATACATGGGGGCTTCCATTGGCTATCTGGGGCAAATTATAGCAAACTTCTGCCGAGATCCTATAACTTATTGCTGGTAGGTTTGGGTTTCATAAGTATGGTAGACTATAAATTGAGCTATAAATAACGTCATCAGGCAGAGTCATCCTATCGTGCGCGAACTGATAGGAATGGTAGTTATATTAAGTCTTCGGTAGGCCTAAAGACATTTTTTTTTTTTATAATTTTACTACAATATATGTAAAATGAATTGAAATTAACTACTTCCAAAATGACATAATTATATGTTTATACTAACTGAAAAAAATGTCATTGGGAGCGTTTAAATATAATGTAATTGGGGGAGTGTTTTACGGTTTGTTAGAGTTCATTACATGGGATCATCGAAATAGAAGCATGGGACCGAAAATTTAAGAGCCATATTTTCTGCAAATTTGTTAAGAAATAATTAAGAGCATATCTTAAAGACTTTATGATAAAGTTTGAGAAATGTACATATATATAATGGCGCAAATTATCAATTTATATATGTGTTGCTAAATTACAACATTTGCATACTTGTAATAATTTAAGTTTTTACTGTGGAAGCAGATTTGTATTTATTTTTTTCGATTAGAATTGCTTTTATTTATGCTGTAATTAAAAAAAGGTTGTGACTTTAGATTCACCCTGTATATAATTTTCTTTATTTCCCCAACAGATGGCGTTAATTGAACAGAAATTTCTTAAATCTATCACCACGTGTTTTTATGGTTGGAAACAGCATGAATTTTTCAACAACGACCAAACCAATTAATAAGCCATCAGTTAAATTATTGGTGTCATATTCAGACTCATCCGATTCTGAAGAAGCAAACGATGTTGCTGAAGTAATACAAATCAGATCCGATTCTGAAGCAAACGATGTTGCTGAAGTAGTACAAATCAGATCCGATTCTGAAGCAAACGATGTTGCTGAAGTAGTACAAATCAGGCGAAGCGTGTCTTCCTACGATTCCGAAAGCGACAGTGAATCCTCCAGCACCAGTACTGATGACACAACAAGCAATGAGGACGACAGTGATACTGAGGATTCGAAACCTGAAAAAAAGTCAGTTTATTAACCTATAGTACCGCTGCAGTTTAGATGATATTCACGTTATTCTGCGAATTGAATGCCGAATCTATATTAATTTTGTACTTTTTAGTGGAACAACTCAAAGTGTTGAAAGTGAAACCTTGAAAAAGTATACACCAAATTCAGTAAAAAAATCCAAGTGTGCAGATGGTCCAAAAAGGACTAGAGGTGAACTGACCTTAGAAGATCTGCCACCATTACAGGATTTGCATATTTCTGTTGATAAAACCGAAGTGCAGCTCATTGGGCATGTGCTAACTATTGTTGAATCTTTAGGTAGGCCTATAGGGCATGACGTGCCATAGGATTAACTTAAAAAAAAATATTTTTATTTTTATAAGCTTTGTGAATTTTCAGTTACTATCCAGTCCTTGCCTGGAGTTCCCGCTTTGAATCTGGACACTATGCTGTTTTATGAAAATGGTGAAGCGTTTGGACAGGTATAGTCAAAGTGCAAGTAGGATGCAGGCTGTGAATTAAAATTATTCGTGAAACTTTGTTGCACTTTTTTACTTGCTGTAGGTTTTTGATGTGTTTGGACGAGTTTCGCAACCACTATATGCCGTCCGATTTAATAGCAACCTTGATATCATCAGTAAAAATATTTTAGCTAAGATGCCCATTTATTTTGCTCCTCGGAAAGATGAGTTCACCGAATTTGTTTTTGCTGATAAATTGATAAGGTGAGACTAGGCTAATGATAGCATAACTTGCAAAAGGATTTTCATGTTATATTTGATTATTCGTGATTTTAATAGTATGAAAGGATGTGATGCTTCTTGGAAGCATGATAATGAACCTCCAGAAAATAAGCTCGATTATTCGGATGACGAGTTGGAAAGAAATGCCAAAAATAAACTGAAAGGAAAATCTGCTCCAGACGTCGAAGAAGATGAAACGCTGCCTACAAATAAGCGACCGGCATTTAGAGCCAACCGGAGAAATAAAACTCGGCCATCAGGTAATCAACAATCAAGCTGGAAAGATAGAAATGAGACTAGATTGGAGGTTTCTGGTAATGGTTGTGCTAGTAAGATATTTTATATTTTTTATAGTACAACTAATTTATACTTTTGGCCGTTTAACTAAAAATTCTAGATTTATTTAAACATTTAATTTAGTCATTATAATTTTAAATTCGAAATACATATATAATATTTTCAAATTAAAAAATCAAATTTTAATGAGAGGAAAAAAGAAATCAAGGTTTCGGCACAAAATCTTCAGTGTGTGTGTGTGGGAAATTTGCCTAATGTTATGGGTTTTTTTTAGCATACCAACAACAAACATTTGATAACAACCTCCAGAAGTTGCCGTTCATGAGACCCCCAGTTTTCAATTATTCGTGGCAGCCTGGGCCCGAAAATTCATCATCTCAGCAAGGAAGGTTTCCACCCTTGCCACCAATGAACTTTCCTCCACCTGTACAACCATATTACTCCTTTAACTTTCCTCCTCCAGTTTTTGCAATAAAGCCACCGGAGTCACACAATGGTGTACCCAATTTTCTAGTTTTCAATCAGATGAACTCTGGTGGCTATCCAAATATGTCAGGGGGCTATCCCAATCCATTCATAAACACATCAAATACTTTTTTCATGCATCCACCGCCACCTCCCCCTCTCGATACGTTCTCGAGTGGATCTCCAAGTAGCGAAAGTTTAATTAACAGAAGAGTCCAGGTGGAATCAACAGTTTGCAAACCACAGGTGTCCAATTCCGTAACTAATGGTGATCAAATTTCTGCAAACTTGCTACCAAATCCTTTCCGAAAATCCACGGAATCGGCTGACATTAGCAGTGTGCCTTTTAGTAGTACACCTTTTACTGTTGAATCCGCCATTTTTGCCGGCAGTATTTCTCCACTCGAATCCTCTGCTATTCCGATGTTCCCCCCTTCAGGTTTTCTTTCTGCTCACGGAAAATAATATAGGCAGTACATTTCATTCTGTCGAAAAGTTTAAATTACCATATTATATGTGTTGCACTGTTCATACTTTAATTTGAACTTTAGAAAAAAAATTTAAACAGTTTCTAGTCTAAAGTTAAGTATCAGAACTTTAGCCTGTATGCTGGACTTTCTTATTTAAAATGTAACTAAAATGGGAAAATGTTCAAACGCCAGACAGAATGAAAATTTTTGGTAACATTATTAAAAAAATTATGTTTTCATGGAATTTATGGACAGCTCTCTTTTGTCTATATATATATATATATGCATGGTCTCATTTATTTCTCTCATTCGTGCAGCTTTAAAATCTTACTATAAAGGTCAGGTCAATTGTAATTGCAGATTTTGCAAGTATTGTGATAATTAACAACTGATTTTAAATGTAACATGCATTCATGCTGGAGGGATTGCAAAGTAAGAATAGAATTTAATTATTTGCTAATGTTGAGCTATATGACATGCCTTGAGTATACATGTATAAATTCAAGGTGTTTTTCCAAGGATTTATGGTTTTTCAAGACCAATACATGTGTATATACTCATGGAAAAATGGGAAAAAATTTCAGAAATGTGAATTTGGTACCATAACCATTGGTCTAAGTGCAAGTTATTTGCATGGAATTTGCTTATTGATAACCTTGCTTCCCCAGTGAAAAAGATGCTACAATAATATAACTGGCTCTTTTCTTCTCTTCTTCAGTTATAAAACAACTTTTTCTATTAAATATCCATTTGAAGTATTTCTTTATGTTTGCTCATGAAATTTAACAACTTTCTCAATCATTTACAAATTCAAGACTAAATTTCTTTTTTACAATTCTGGAATCTACAAATCTGCACAAAACCAATCCTGCACCATGCCATAGCCCTCTATAAGGATGCACCGTGCACACCTAATTCCATTCCTGCATCCTATCCAAATAAATTTTCAATTTAGCCTTTCACAATTTCCTTTCTTTTTAAACCCAAGGATCCCTTACACAATTAACTGCACTCCATATTGTATTACACTTCTTAGCCTGCAATAAAACTAGTAAAAGTTTAACCGGATTGTGGAATTTTAACAGTATGAATTAACACACTGCAGTAAAATTGCATTCGAGAAAAAAAAAGTAATTTTTGTTTTTTTACTTTTTTAATTTATTATGAATGTAATGTTAATGCAGTTGTGTTACATAAAACCATGATCTGATAAAGCTGTTAAAATCCTAGAGTTTAGAAGCAATTTTATTGTAGAATTATGGGTCCATATCTGTCTGGATTTGTGGTTCACTGCAATGTTACTGCAATACGTTTTTTCTCTTGATCTTTCGTTTCATAATTGCCAAAAAAAATTGAAACAGGTTCACATTAAAAATATATGGATAAGTTTAATGTACCGGTAATTAAAAAAATAATGTTGAAAAATTATAATTTCATAAAATATCTAAAACATGATTTGCTCAGGATTGTTTATAAGGTGCAACCTAATTAAGTGGTTTTTTTTTTCAAGATTTGTAAAGTAAAAATTTTTTTTGCATGTAAAGCAATGGGAAGAGGAAGGTTTGAAGTTGTCAACTTGTAGTAACCAAGCATCTAAGTTGTTTGATGCTGCTGTAAGCCAGGTGTGCTAAAAATTATCCCAGTTTGCCCAGTATTAACTTCAAGATGCACTGTCCTGAAGAAGTTTTTAATTCCAAAATGAGGCTCAAAGCACGTCCCAATTGCGTTTGATTTACCGAGATACGCATGTGTACAGAGTCCCATTTTAGAACAAAAACTTCCTCAGGACAGTTCACCTTTAATTCAACATTCTTGACTTGTTTCTTTGATTATTAGTATGTTGGTTGGTTTGATGACACCACACTTGGAGGGTTAGGCCAGTGTTGCGAGCAATTACTAGCGGCCGATCCAGATTTTGGTAAATAAATATATTTCTGCTTTGCATTTTTTTACATTTGTGAATAAACAACTTTATGCTAACTATATTTTTCTGTCAAAAATGTAGCTATGGGTAAAGTTCTGGTGTATGGACTGGATCTGCTTGGCACTGGTAAATCTACACGCGTAGATTATAATTTTAAAAAAGATGTGGAAAACTTGTACAAGTTGAAAGACACTGTTGAGCTCACATCTAGAGAAATACTGCACATCCAGGCCATTAAACAATGGGCGGATGGGTAATGTTCAAATAGTTTTCTATCCAACTTTTGTATTTGAATATAAAATTAATAAACAAATAAGCCATACCATTTTTAATTATTTCTTTTAGATTGCTAACAGAAGCATCAAACACTTGGGAATCAATATTAGTTGATCACCCTCATGACATTTTAGCAGCAAAGTTTGCTCACGATACCTATTTCTATTTGGGGTATTCTTACCAGATGCGGGATTCAATAGCAAGGTTGTTACCACGATGGACAGCATCGATTCCCCTTTATGGGTAAAGTATTTACAATTAAATCTTATTTACCAAATATATAAATAAGTGCTCATTTCAGTTATATATTTTATTAACTGCTTGTGATAACTTAAATTTTAGATATTTGCATGGAATGTATGCTTTTGGACTTGAAGAAACTAATATTTATCCACAGGCTGAGAAACATGCTTTAGCTGGTTTGGAAATCAACAGAAAAGATGCATGGTCAACACACGCCTTGGCACATGTTTTTGAAATGACGGGTCAGCAAAATAAAGGAATAGAAATGATGATGGATACGGAAAAAGATTGGTCGGTAAGTAGTTTTAAATCTTTTTCTATGTTTCTGAATTTCATAAAAATAACTCATTTCAAAATTAAATAAGTGAAAAGTGAAATTCTTCAATTTTTATTCATTTCGTAGAGTTGTGGCATGCTAGCTTGCCATAATTATTGGCATCTAGCCTTGTATCACTTGGATAAAGGCAATTTTGAAAGTGCATTAAGCATTTACGATTCAAAAGTTGGGCACCAGTTTGCATCGGGAACCTTACTGGATTTGGTTGATGCAGCTTCTTTGCTCTATAGGTTGGAATTAGAAGGTGTGTTAAGGGCTCAATAAAAACCTGTTAAATATCCTTAAATGCTTGGTAAATAATAATTGGTAGATTCAGAAGTCAGTTTCGTAAATTCGGGGCAATCAGATAATGCCATGTACACCATATGTAATTTATAAATCTTGATCAGCTAAATAACAAACTCTTCAACTCAGCTCTTTTATAGGCAGATTTTTTTCATTTTAGGTGTTGATGTGAAGACAAGATGGAAAGATGTTAATAACATTTGTAAAGACCATGCCACTGATCATGTCCTGGTTTTTAATGATGCCCACTTTGCAATGTCCTTTCTGCGCAATGGAGATAAGGATTCCACAGATGCGTTGTTGACTACAATGAAAGAATTCATCGAGTATGTACAAGATATTTCTGTACGCTGGATACCTATTTGTACATACCGTAACTTTTAACATCAATAGATCATTTCCAACTCACTACCAAGCAAATGTGGCAAAAAACATTGGTTACAAATTGTGTCAAGCACTTGTGGCTTACGATGAAGAACAGTATGATCTTGCAGTGAACATTCTTCAGCCAATCCGATATCAAATTATCGATATTGGAGGCAGCCATGCTCAGGTAAATATCATTACTAATTACTTTGGGCATATGAACATGTAGTAATTGGAAAAATACAAACAGTAATATTTGTAAGCAAGAAATTGTTGGAAAAATAATAATGTTGGGACGAGAAAAGGAGGAAAAGTTTTGGACCTAGTGGTCACATACCCAAATTCAGTCAGTATATAATTTTATTTGTTTCAGTGCTATATTTTTAATACGATATTCTTCTATTTTAGCGTGATATATTTAATTTGATTTTAATCACTGCCGCCCTAAAATCGCAGAAAACCCAACATAAAAAATTAGCCAGGTAAGTGGAATGAAAAATTATTCATTTTTCAAAGTATATAAAGTTTAAAGATTGCAATTGCAGTGACATTTTATGCACATTTTCAGAGTTCTTTTGACCGAAAGGAAGATACTAAAGTGTAATTCATCATTAACTGATCGACTCATGGCAAGAATGCTGGCATGCCATGTAGATTAATTACAGGTAAATTTTTTTTCATATATTAAAATGGTAGCTTTTTCTGAAGCAGCAACTACTTAGGACATAACATTCATTTTTTTTAATTTTTTGGAAGATTGCAGAAATGGTTAAATAGTAACAGGAAGTAACAAAAAATACAACAGATATTGGGAATGCTAATTTCTGATTAGGAACCATTCAAAGGATGCATTTAGTAAATGGTAAATTTGGACCCTCTAATCTCCATTTTGTCCATATAGATGTAACTTCATGCAAGCTCTCAACTTTAATTAAAAACTTAGGATGCCTATGGTCTAAACTAAAGTACTTTTAATTGAATAGTCTTGAGTTTATATTTAAACCAGGTTGGTGAATATGGCCGTAAACTATCCTACATTAATGAAATATTAGACGAGAAATTAACTTTTTATTTAAAAGTGAACTGAACACATTGTACAATTGTAGTTAAAAATTTCTATTACAATAGACTAGCATATGTATATGTCTTGTTAATACAGATTGAGCAATTATTTAGCATACGTAAAGTTACAGTACATTATTGTAAATCATTAATCTGCCAACTATTATTGTAAATAATTATATTGACCAGAAATATGCAATAACTTAAAAATAATATTGCACTAATCTTATTTATGGTAATCTGTTGGTCCCATTACAAAAAAAACTAGTAGAAAACTATAATAAAACAAGCCATTTAATAGGATTTCTGTACTTTTTAATTAGCCTGATCTTGGATACCATATCAGGTAGCCTCTTTTGGAAATTTTTCAATTACATAGCATGGTAATCAGTAAAGTCTGGCTTACAATAATTAAATAAGTCATTCTCGTGTAATGTTGGACTAAAAGATTGTTCAGTGATATTGCTTTTTTCTGTAAAGTAGTTTGTGATATTAATTTGATGACATTTTTTAATTCTTTATTTTAAATGCCTCCCCATGATTACCTATGCTTAATTTATTACAAATTTTTAAAAAAATAATGGTATCGAAAGGAAACAACTAATTAGTAAATACAATAGGCTGGCTGCTTTTGTTTTTGGAAAGGATTTTTGTCACGGACCAAGACAAATTTGTATAACAATATTGAAATAAAATTCTGCGCGTGATGCTTACAAACAAATTCTGATTTAAATATACACAATAAATACTAAATTTATAAATAAACAACATTCATATAATTTTTGGCTTCATTAAATATTTAAGACTATTTCTAAATGGTGTATTCTAGTATCCAAAAATTTGAGGCAAAACTAGCTGTTGGTTATTGCATTTATCTACCGTGCAATTTGCCTTTTTTTCTAAAAAAATCATTAATATTTAATTAGTAACAACGCTTTAGTTTTATTCAACCATTTTGTACTTTGGGTCCGTTATCTCTGGTGGCACTAACACTATAACATTACAGCGACTAAGTGCTGCAAAATAAGAGGTTCTAGGCCCAACAATGTTCGAATCAAACTACCAGTATACGTTTTATTAAAAATGACAAAAGTCCATTCAACTAATGCAGTCCTAGTCAGCAGAGTTAATTGTGGCAAATTTTGATTAGCCTATTAGAAGTTCTATCATTTTTAACTAAGATTTTCTTGGGTAAGTTGTGTTAAAACTTGTAAATTGTTGTTACTCATTAAATAATAGCAAAAGACAAAAATGGATACCAGCAAAAGGCATTATTTCTGTAATAAAGCTGGTAGTTTGACCTGTTATATCTATAACTCTTGAGTAATTTTGTGGATAGACCACTCTGCATAACCCTGGTTTTCTTGTCTGATTACTGGAAGCTTTTTTCAGCTGGGAGGTCCCCACTCTCCCAAGCTGGAATACTGACATGTACTATTTTGCACTGATTCAGAATCAACAGAGATTCACGATTGAGGAATAGTAGTGCTTCCCTTCCACATATTTTTATATTGCAAAATGTCATCCTTGTAAGCTAAAAGACCCAGTTGTTCGTGGGATGCCTCATTAATCACTCGAGTACGTATGCAAGACCAATACTGAGTGGCCGATAAATGTGAGTCACATTTTTTTTCGTGCCAAATATGGAATATTCCAGGATCCGTGGCCCTGATGACGGTGATCGTGCTGCGGATGTACTTGCGATACAACATTACGTCTTCACCGCCCCAACCTACAAATTCCTCATCAAAACCTTTGACTTTGTTAAAGTCACTCAAATACTGACAAGTCATTCCATACCCAAAGTCTCGCCAAAAACCTGTATCCCTAGAAATAACCAACTGGTCGTTTTCAGATGGGATCTCTTTATCGTGCAATGAGTATACGACTGCAGGATTGTACAAGCTGAAGACAATAGGATAATAAACCCTGCGCCCTGGAACAGCATTCAAACGGCACCGGTCAAGGAATTTTGGAGAAAAAGCTATGTCTACATCACACATAAACAATAAAACGTCCCCTTTAGACCAGGCTTGTGCTCCAACTTGAAGACCTTTGCCACGGGAGAAAGTCTCATTTAAAGTAAGAAGTTTGAAATTTTCAAAGTGATTTTCTTGAGCTACTTTATTAAGAATATTTTGAACTTCTACTAACCCTTCCTGTCCAAAGAAAACGACTGTAAGATAAACCCGGCGATCATGCTTAAGTCCCACCCACGTAAATTTATCCATAAAAGACTGGAAGGTATCCACTCGCCCAGCTAATGGCACTATAATATTTATAATTTCTTTGGTATGATAGGTCGTTTCTGAAATGATTTGAATGGGAGCCAATGGTCTTAGGAGTATGACTTTGGTATATGTATGTGACATGTTCTTTTCCTTGACATAAACTTCGTAATGTGTGCCAGTGGTAGGTTCAGTTCGAAAGATTCCATCCAAAAGATCATCGGCAGTGTAGCGTTTATGACCTTTGTGTTTTTTGTTAAGAAAATCTATGGTTCGTACAAACACTTCCACCAGATCTTTGCGCCGAAAACCAATGGGTTTCTCCACGACCCTCTTACCTAGGCCCAATTCTACCGGATAAACCCTACTGAACGTAAAATGTGAAAATGGTATGATTTCATGTTCGTTATTTAAAGGGATGCCTCGCTTGATCTCGGCATTGTTGATTTGTCGCTTGATGTAGTCCAAACATCCTTGGTTTGATGCAGTTAGATTTTTGACCGTCTGCTGTGCCTGCTTGATGACATTGTCTTCGATTGATTGAGTCAGCTTTATGGTATTAAAACCCTGAGTTTTGGTCACTTCCACTAGCTTCAACTTGAGATTTTTAATTTCCTCCTGCAATTTTTGAACTTCCCGTCGATGCGCTTCATCTTTTTGGAGCAATTGTTGTTCGTACTTTTCAACGTCAGTTCTGGATCTTAATTCTGTACCTGAAGACTGAAGAGTGGCCCTCAGAGGATCTGCCCTGGACTCTATGTCCAGATTCAGACCACATTTTCCTATGAAAATTAACACAAGGAAGGAGACTGCCAGCAACAGCAACAAAATCCTGGAGACAAGCCTCATCGTTCTGCCATGACCAATATAACAGCTAGCAAGCCTGAAATATAAGCAAGTTGTTCAACATTTGACATTCCAGTTGGTCAATCATCTGAATTCTTGACCTGAAGATTTGCCTACCATATATCAGCAAAGTCTTTTGACATCTCTTACATTACAATGCAAGCAGAATTTTCGCCTCCAACTTACACAGACACACCCCATTTTTAGTAAAATGATTACAAATCATAAGTAAACACATTTTCAGAAAATCCAAACATTTGACCAAGGCACTGCCAAGATCACTGACAATGCTAAACGCCCATAGATAGGGGAGACATCTGGTGGCACATGGATTTTGAACTAAATTTTGGCAAAATTTGAATGTTTCTTTGCTCCCTTTTTAGCTGTTAAATTTAGATATTTGTAGCTTTTGTCCAACATATTTTTAATATGGGTACAGAAGACGCAGTTCAGGAAACTGTTGAACAGCACAAGAAGCATAAAAAGACAAAGAAAATAAGAAAAAGGCTACATAAAGCAATTCTTGAGCTGGTAATTTTGTAATGCAGAATTGTCCTAGAGTTAACATACCCTGTTCAATTATTGCGACGTTATTCGTGGTAGTTACAATCCTTTGAAGGTTTAAACATATCTTTTCATTTCAGATGGAATTTTACTTTGGAGATTCAAATCTGGGAAAAGACAGATTTCTTGGGAAACTAATCAAAGAAAGTGAAGATGGATGTGAGTATAGGGCTACCTGACATATTTTTGTGTGGGGCACAATTTGTAGGAAGACCTACACTAATATATTATATACTGTGTACTCAGAAACTATGGTGTTTAATTGGAATATATTTATTTATTACAGATGTTGATATTTCTATATTCTTGAAATTCAATAAACTTCGATCGTTGACAGATGATATTGGCGAAATTCTGAATGCTTTGAAGAAGTCTGAAATATTAAAGGTTTCTGAAGATTCAAGATTTGTAAAAAGAGTTACTCCGATTAAAGACATTCAAAACGTTGATGAATTAACAGTTTACGTGGTGAATATGCTTTGATTATGACATGGGCACTTCAATGTGTGTAGGTCCTTTTTTAATAGTAACCTAAATTTTTATTTTAACTTGTGAATTTAGGAAAACCTTCCTCGAGATGCCACTCATGATTGGATAAAAGACAGTTTCAAACAGTTTGGCAATATCAATTATGTCAGCCTTCCAAAATTTAAAAGTAACCAAAAGATTAAAGGATTTGCATTTGTGGAATTCGACAATAAAGAATCGGCTGATAGTGCTTGTGCGGTGAGTATATAAAGTGTGCGTGAAATACACTTTAAGCCCTCATGATTGAATAGTTATAATAACCACTAAAATTTAATTTATAAAAGTATTTCAGCAGTACTCCATATTTATCAAGTTCTTTTGGATCGAAAGAGGAGTTAAGCAAACGTTCTGGCACGTTACAATTATATAGCTGCTGTTAATAGAAGGAAATTGCATGAGATCACCAGTATTTTTATTAATTTACATGTATATATATTAATTATAGATAAGCCAGAAATAAATGCCAAACGTCGGAGAGATGACGATGACAATGACGAAAAAGTTGCAAAAAAAATCAAAACAGTTGACCCAGAATCAAGTTCTGCTATTGGCAAGGTTAGCATTATAATAAACAAGAATCTTATTAATTTTTTAAAGGTATAGCAATATGCCTATAGTATATTAAATCTGGGACAATTTGTATGGTCCCTCCAGGCCAATAGGCAATACACTATAAAGTCTGCCACATAAGTATTGCTTCCTCTATCAACATTCCCTTCCCCCCCACATTTGTTTTCTTCAATTTCTCTCCTCAGGCATCTCATTGTTGTCTTAATTAGTTGCTTTGCTTTTAAATTTAAAATAAAGAGCAATGCTGAATTTTGCTTTAGTTTTTACTAAAAAAATTTGTATGCATCTTTTGAAAGCAATCTAATCAATAGTACACAAAAGTTTCAATGCAATTTATTATCATGATACTTTTCAAGTAAAAATAAAATAGGTAAAAAAATACTTTCGTTAATATGTCATGCATCTATTCTAAGACATCGT
This sequence comes from Proteroiulus fuscus, assembly GCA_034700285.1. Taxonomy (NCBI): domain Eukaryota; kingdom Metazoa; phylum Arthropoda; class Diplopoda; order Julida; family Blaniulidae; genus Proteroiulus; species Proteroiulus fuscus. Next base: position 21,856 of record JAQIXP010000793.1, read on the forward strand.
TTTCCCAAAAATAATTATTTTATTAAAGTCATTGATAAATTCCTCGACAACACAGATAGCTTATTAGCTTGTTTCGCGTTTGTAATTTAAATAATTCCATTACGTGAAGATGCCCTTGCGAATTGTTTTCAAGTTTTCGGTGGTGCATTGAAAATGGGCATATTAAAGCTCAAGATCTTATTTTGCTAGAACCAATAAAAATTCATTGTTAAACAAACTTCTTTTTCAAAAATTCCATAGCAAGCTGAGAAACTGGCAGAAAGTCACAAGAAGAATCGTAAGAAAAAGAAAAAGCATAAAGAAAAGAATGAAGCGGACACATTACATCTCACCGTGATGCCAAAGTAAATGCAAATTTTAAATTCCTAAATGAATTAAGATAAGAGGATATGCTATTATAAATTATAGTTTTTGTTTCTAAATTTTCTATTGAACAGATTACAATGGAGTGAAATAAAAAAGAAATACTTGGCTCTGCAAAAGGCT
>JAQIXP010000794.1:0-22338 GCA_034700285.1 Proteroiulus fuscus
ATTGGCACAGCCATTCATATCTAGTAAGTGTGTACTGTTTGAAAATAACTTGTTTCAAAGTGAGACTGTCCCTTTAATTAGTCCGAACCTCCAGACAAAATCCGATGTAAAAATGTGCTAAAACTTAACTTAGTCCTTGGTGGATCTCTCGGGTTTTGTACTAATCCTCAACTTAAACCAAGGTTTAAATTTAAACCCTGGATATCTCCACTGTAAATAAAGAAAATTTAAAGAGAGCAGCATTTTTCTAATAATATAATTAATAATTTCAGATAAATATTACATAGTTTTAAGCATTGAGGTTGAAACTAGCTTGCCAAAATACAAAGTCAAAGTATACCTTTAAAAAGCAACAAACACCTGAAGTTCTTATACACAGGTGACAGGTAAGGCCTATTCTCCAAATGCAAACAGCAAAATCATCCTACATCAAATTTAACTCTTCCTCAAAGTTCATTTGGATTAAATGTGAACTCCGCAAAAGAGAAAAAAGGCACCCCAACCGGGGCCACCTCGCTTCGCCACCATCGACGCAATGAATTTCAATTTTGCATTATGCAATATTCACGATGAGTTGGCTCGAGGTGGCCATTTCTTATTATTATTATTATTTTCGCCCATGTTGAAGTTTTTGAGGAAGCTGAGTTCGTTACTGGATTATTGTTTGTCTATGAGAAAAGTAAGGAGCCACCCGCAAGCCGCTGACAATCCGCGCCCCGGGAGAAATTTACGCCGCATTAGCACGATCAATCAAGCGGGTAATAAATCAAAAGTCAGCCGTCAAAACATGATGGAATAAAAAGGGGCACAGTGGGTGTCACGCATATGCCAAGGCAAAACAATGACAGAAAAAGAAGGCTTTTAAACACAAACGGTTAGCTAGGAATTTACGCTAAAATACTGTTGACTTTGCCAATTGTTTTGATTCTACGAGAAACGGGAACACACACAACCTGTAACGCCTCCTTTACACAGAAATCTCCGTGATTCTGCAATGTACACTCAACCTTAACTTCTTCCACAGAACAGGCAATGCAATGTCACACCATCCAAGTCAAGTGACTAACATATTATAAGATCCAACACAACTTGAGGAACCGATGAAAATTGAGCTGAGTCAGCTGATAAATATAAGTGAGCTGAGTCAACTGATATAAGTGTACTGACTCACCTGAGCAGGAATTACATTCCCAGAGTTGTTATAGATATGCTGTCAATTGGTTTTTGTTCAAAATATAAGCCTACTTAAGTGCACTGAGAAAATTTACGTTCCATAATTGTGCACAGTGCACGTGCATACTACAGCAGCTCTAATGTAATTGGCACGTGCTTTGAGCCCCATTATGGAACACAGTTTCTTCTGGCAGTGCATGCATGCAGCTTTCTGGCATCGGAATGCAATGAATAAGTGCAGTAATTACTGCAATTCAGGTTTTAATTCCTTTCTGTAGTAAATACAGAAGTAAAACTGCAAGCCTGAATGTTGCATTGTTGAATATTCCCTTTTCAATTAATATATAATCATAATGCACAATTACAAAAAAAACATAATTTTCGGCCATTTAAGTATGGGCCATTTAGTAGGCCCATTGTAACATTGGCCTTTGCTTTTGAAAGGAGCATATGCTATTCTGGAAATTTGTTGAAACAATTCTGTAATATAAGTACATTTGACAAAACATAAAACTTTTTTCTGGAATACAGTGCATGTGCAATGCAAATCTGTATAATACATACGGTTTTACCAGAGACAATTGCAGTTTGAAATGCAGTAACTGCAGTAATTTTTTTTTACTGCAGGGCAGACAATAGCACCAAGATAGCTTAAGTTTAGGAAAACACTGGAATTGAGCTTACCTGCTATATATTCCTAACCTTTCATTCTCTCTTATTAATATTAAAAGATAACTAAAATATAGATAGGCCTACCTGTAATTCTGCTTCCTTGATTGCTTATAAAAATTTAACTTGCTGAATTCCCAATTTTCTCCATCTATCATTTCTTCCCAATTGGCATCTGGAATAATAAAAGAAATCAACTTATTGCAAGAATTGCAATGCAAAATTAAAAAATTAACTTTAATTAAATTTACAAAAATAAATTAAAAACATGAAGTAACGAGTAGGTCTCTATGCAGAAAACTATATGTTCAGCAAGTTTCTGTAGAAACAGATCTGCTGATGCAGAAATTGCAACAAACACACAATTGCGGAATATTAATGCAGCATTTTTTAGGAAAATTTTCTGTAGAAACTGGGAAGTTCACTTCATCATGCATGACAAGAGGTGAGCAATATGTAGGAATAAAATAATTTTGGCATCAAGCATAACCATTAATGAGAACCCCCAAATTGTATGTAAAACACGGGCTACTCCATAGTGCCTGATCTCAAAAATACCTAACTCTTAAAAGCTCAGAAATTTTAGCGCCATCTGTTAGTAATGGGAGAACGGCTCACCAATGTAATCATTCGATTTGAGCTTCACTTTCCTTCTTCTATGCAATAATGCATACAAAATATAAAGAATAAATGCATTCAAAACTAAATATTAAAAAATATGCAGTTTTTGCAATGTTAATTTTAATACGGCGGAAACGTTTTGAGATTTTTAGTAGCATACTTGGAGGCGTTTTTAATGCCATCGCTTGCCAATATTATTCACAAAATCATGAGAAAAGCCCATAAAATCAGGTTTATTTAAAGGAGCCATGGATATATAGATTTAACTTTACCAATTGTCTAATTTCTCTAACTTTTTCATAAATATAAACGAGTTTCTTAACTCCATGGTAAAACTACTTCTTGTAGACAATGATATTTTACCATATTTTAGCTCCAAGTAGGCCTACCATCTATGGCTCTGCACAATTTGCTTTAAACAAATCTTTTCTAGAGTGTTTTGGGAAATAGGATTACACGGCTTAGTCGTATGTGCCCAATGATTTAATGAGAGATCAATTTGGTGAATAGAAATATCTTATTTGTTTGGTGCAATCAGCGCCGCATATGGGGGTTGTGATAAAACGAATGAGTCTCGTGAAAGCCATCAACCCCCTGTCCCAAGGGGGAGACCCCAGACCCGATACAAGAGTCTATTTATTAAGAGAAACACTGGCGAACGACTTCTAGTATAAAGTGAGGGCTTTAGCAGAATGGGGGTAATCGAAAACTGGGGGATAATAGAAAGGGTCACGTGCTACGCAGTTGCCTTTAATCTTAACTGGAGTATGCGGGAGTCATCCATATGCCCACGCAAAACAAACAGAGGAAAACAGGCACTTAAGTGCCCCCTAAATAAGATAATTTGTTAAGAGGGGGCATATGATCCAAATTGTCAAACATTTTCAATAAATTCACTCGACTTGGTACTTGTGCAGTTTTTAAGTGGTAACACGTCACTTATTTTACGAAAAGCTGAATTCCAGAAGCTTATTAAAGCAGGTGTATTGAAGGATTATGACGTGATCTGACATGGAGGGTGGGGAAACCGTGGCCTCAAAATAACCTCTAAATGTTTGAAATAATTTTTAATAAACATTTCTAGCTTAAATCCAACTGACATTAATTTCTCATTAAGAAATAACTTTTATATTACCTATACATATGAGGTTGTTATGAAAAAAATATGAAAGTGCAGTTTTATGACATGACGTACGTGTGATGTAATATTCGTATACCTTAAAATTCACTATGAGAAAATTTTCAAAGAGTTTTGGACAAAATTGGTTTGTTGCATTAGAGGCCATGAGACTTCAAGGTTTGGATCGATTGACAACATATGAGTATGAATTTGGACATTTGTAAATTTCTAAATTAGAAATGTTTAAGAGCTTCAAATGTTCAAAGGTTTTAAAACTTTAAAGATTCTAAATTTCAAAATCTCAAAGTTTCAAAATTTAATTCAGTTTCTAAATCTCTAAATTTCAAAGTTAAAAAGTTTTAAAGCATCTAAATTTCAAAGTTTCAGAATTTTTAATTTTCTAAATGTCTAAATTTTAAAGTTTAAAAATTCTAAAGCTTCAAAATTTCTAAGTTTCTGAATTTCTAAATCTCTGAATTTTAAGTTTCAAAGTTTCTGAATTTCTAAATATCTAAATTTTAAAATTTCAAAGTTTCTGAATTTCTAAATCTTTATCTCTAAGTTTTAAAGCTTCTAAATTTCAAAGTTTAAAAGTTTTAAATTTTCTAAATCTCTATATAAATTTCAAAGTTAAAAAGTTTTAAAGCTTCTAAATGTCAAAGTTTCAGAGTTTTTAATTTTCTAAATGTCTAAATTTTCAAGTTTAAAACTTCTAAAGCTTCAAAATTTTTAAGTTTCTGCATTTCTAAATCTCTAAATTTTAAGTTTCAAAGTTTCTAAATTTCTAAATCTTTAAATTTTAAAGTTTCAAAGTTTCTGAATTTCTAAATCTTTATCTCTAAGTTTTAAAGCTTCTAAATTTCAAAGTTTAAAAGTTTCAAAGTTGTAAAGCTTCTAAATTTCAAAGTTTCAAAGTTTGAAAGATTCAAATTTTCAAAGTTTCTAAATCTCTAAATGAGTATACAGCAGATTTTTTTCCTCCTAAAAATATGTTGCATACAAATTTTACATATTCAAAATATGTATCCATGCCCATGCATACATAGTAATTCTATAATATATACATGTATTGTAAATCTCATATAGCAAAATATATGTATTTCAGAAAATAGTATTAAAATACCAAAATATACTACAGGAAGAAGCATGCCTAAGGATATCCATTATGTAATATATACAAATAACATAATAAGCTATAGGCCTGGTCTATTTTCATTTTTTATAACTCAGCACCGAACATTATATATTTCTATATCAGAATCTTTTATGGCTTATGTTAATTCACGTGTCGAGGGCATATATAAGTATTTGTGAAAGTCATAATTCATAAATCAACCTCACAACTCAAAACGTGTTCCTGCAACAAAATATAAAAAATTATCTTAATTTCCATATAGATCAACATTAGTTTCATAGTTGATGCAGTTTAACAACTTTTACGCTCTGTAGGCCTATACTGGGTCAATTTGTAACAGTTGCCATTTTTTAATCGTAGAACATTTTCTGAAAATGCTGACGATATCGTCTATATATATATTGGTGCCTTATTTTATCGCTGAACATTGATGAATGAACAACTTAACGCAGTCTATTAAGGGGTTTGTACCAGAAATCATTAAAAGCAGCCGGCGCGCCATTCCACTTGGGCTATGGCGCTCCTTTTGCACCAGTTGTATATTCCAGAACGTGTATATATATACAAAAATGGCTTGTATATATATATATATATATATACACACGTGAAAGTGCGTTGAAACTGTTGTAATTGCAACTCTAGCAAAAGATTCGTATCTTGAGTCGTTGGTTATATGTTGCGAGACCCCAATTTTATCGCATTATACCCGCCTTGTAATAACTCCGCACTTGGTATAATTTTCATATTATGCTTATCAGCGACAAAGTGACAGCCCTTTTAGCAGTAGTAAAAGAGGAGGAGACTCACTTTGCCCAAAAAATATATATATACCAACACTAAGATTGCAATCGAGGCAACATGCAAAAGTCTGCAATATGCCAGGCACAAAATATGGGTCTGAAAATTTCATAAAACTAGAAATTCTGGATGAAAAAGAAATGATTTACACGCATTGCTGCAATTTAATAAGGGACCATTCACAAATTGTAGGCCCTACAACTATAATCCCATAGAAAAATAATGCATTTTTGAAAGCCCTCTAGCTATAGTACTCTCACAATCATTTACAAATACATTTTAAAATACATTTGTACAGGTATGTGTACTTTTAATGCAAATTAAAAGTGTATAATGAAAGAAATTTCATTTTCAAAAATGCCACAAACATATAATATACACTATATGTGTAAACAACTTGAATATCACTTGTTACAAAGTGGGACTTCCCCTTTAATATTGTTCCTGCATATCAGTTCGAGTCAATCATAAAGGCCAAATGATTTTAGATTGTAAGATCCTTAGGCAGACTCCATTTAGTGTATTTACTTTTCATATTTTTTATCAAATTATACTATAGACAAAATCGTTGTGAAATTTTGGGGCATGCATAGACGTATCAGCTATATAGATTTATTATATAGAGGCCAACAAGCTAGCTTTTAAATGCAATAGATTCCCAAGATGGCTGACACAATCAGTCCTGGACACAGCCAATGCATAATAGTTAGCGTTACTGTTACCAGATGGCATTTTGCATGATTCTTTATAGGCTACTAAAATGGATACACTGGTCTTTCAGCAATGTAAATGAGATGAAGATATGAAAATTTTATTTTATCATTAATGGTAAGTCCTTTTAACATTAGCATTTCCTTTTTTAAAACAATTTTAATTCCCCTTATACTTTTAAAAAAAACTTTCCCTATATATAAAGCCAGACTTCCTATATATTCATCATAAAAGATCTATATATATACTATAAGCGCAATGATCCATAATGCAGTTTGAAAAAAAAGTGCTTTTCATCAAACAATTGATGCCATATTAGGCCTACCAATTAACTAGTAGGCCTACTTATGGTATCTTAAACTTGCTTTTCGAACAACTCTAATAACGAGACAATCATTAATAAAATGGTGAAATGAGGCAAGAACAGCAAAAGCCAGTTCTTGGAAAAGAGGCATTAAGATTTAGTTTTATTTGTATATTAATGAACTTTAAGAATCGTATTTGAAGCGTTAACGAAGAACGTTAGCAAGAGTCGAGTGTTAATTCGATCGTTAATTTTAAGTGCAGAACATATAAGATGCCTTCTTACTTGTGCCTTCATTAAACAGCTTATGCAAAGTTCTTCAAAAATGATCTTATACTAGCAAATGAGCACATTATACACGTATGTAATTGTGTATTTAAATATTCCCTTCTAGCATGCATAGGCCTATATATACATGCATTAAGGTGATATTTTATCTCAAGTCTCTAGAGAAGAAAATTCAATGAATACATTTCAGAACCAGCATCAAGCTCAAATTAATAAAAAGTAAAATACAAATTCCTATTATGCATGCAAATTATATTCAAAGAATTGATCAGAGATATAGTTTATTCCTGGAACAATTAAAATATTTAATTTTTAAAAAAATGAAAAATTAAAGGCAAAAGTCCCACTTTGTAACAAATGATATTTAAATTGTACACACTCACTATATGAGATATGAATGACTGCAGTCACAATAATAATTGCATCAGAATTTCCATATTAAAGAAATCACGACATTTGCCAAATACATGTTAGGCGCCATTTTGTCATAGATTTAAACAGACTCGGACAGTTGGTGGTGCCCTCTAGGACATGCTTATCGATGTGCTTCAAAATTACCATAAAAATTAGAAATGATAAGTAGTTAACATTGTTGGCACTATAGTTGGCGTTTTGGGAGTTTCTTTATTAAATTAGGCACTAACGATTTTAAGCTTTTGTGATTTACTTATAGGTATTGACAATGGACTTAATAGTTAAAACTTTAATAACTAACTACTAGATGGCGCCAGTCATATTCACATTCTGGTAAAACAATTAATGGCAAAAACGTTGCTCTTGTTCTATTTACTTTGCAAATTATACGCATTATAGCAAAATAAAAGTTTTATTTCAAAATGTAAAATTTGGTGTTGGCTTTGTTTTTTAGGAGTGAGCTATTTTTGAAATATTATTGTTATTTTTAATGAGAAATCTACATGAACCACAGTAAAATAAAAATGCCAAATTTTCAGCATTTCTTTTATTTCGTACCAAATTTTAAAAACTATTATTTAACAAAGCTTACGTTAGCTTGAATTAAAAATGTTGATAATTAATGACATTTTGTATAGCATACATTTATGCATGCAAAATCATACGAAAAAAAAAATATATATATAGTAGATCCATATGCCTTTATATACATCAATTCCGAAATAATACATGCAAATTGCTTATGTTCCATGCAAAGTATGAACCACAGAGAAAAAGCACAATTAAGGGAAGCTGGTGAAGCAGGGTGAGACAACAATAGGGGCGTACCAAATGAGAGATTAGCGAAGTGCCCCTAAAGATATTAGTACGTATAGGACCCCTTATAAATGTAGGGGGGGGGATACATAGAGAGAGAGAGAGAGACACTTCTTTCAAAAATCCATATAACAATAACAAACTGCAGATCAGCACCAGCTGGTGCTATCTTAATGGCAGACTTGCTCACCATATTGGTCTACATAGAAAATTTGCTGAAGTTGGGCACAAATGACAACAGAGATTTCAATTCAATATCTCAGTATGGACCAGTATACTGATATACCGCCAACAATTATGGAAGTTAATACTTCCACTAGGCCTAATTCTACATTTGAATGCCTTGTTTCACTCAGAGAAATGTGTATCTTGCATGTTTATCATGAAAATGACTAAATCTGTCATTTTTGTACAAATTTAGCATTAATTTACATGTTTTATGCAAGAGAACTTGCAGCACTCCACCTGCACAGCAAATAAAAACATTGAAAATAATAAATGTTTTTTATCCAATTTTATATATGGAAAAATATGTAATTTTGGCAACATTAGCTACTACATTTGTTGTTATGACACCAGTGCAGTGGTGTAATTTCAAAAATTGTCTGGGGCAAGTGGGAAGGAGGATGGGGGGGGGGGAAGGGGGAAACGGGGGAGGAAGGGGCTTGCAAAAATATGCATAAAGAAATTTTGGATTTGGGGGCTGGCCAATGGAGCTAAATTTTTCAAAATTATAATCCTTTAAATAATTTTCCTGCATATGTTTCTATTGAAATGTCTGGTTCTGGGGGTGCCCCACCCCCCACCATTATTATCCCCTGAAGGACACTAAATATCCAATTAATAATTTCAATGCATGCAGAGTGCAAAAAAATGCTTTCACCAAGAGCCAAAACCATAATTGCATTTCATTTAAAATGAATTTTATGAAAAATGAACCCCCCAAAAAGCATGAGTGCATGATAGGTTACGCCCACTGAACTTTGTAATGTCAGGTTTCATCACTTTTTTATGTAAAATATGCACAGGCCTAAATGCACATCAATTTCTATAGAGAAAATCCTACAACATCTTTGAACCTGAAATTTAAACTCTGAAATAATCTGAGCTTTGGCAAAATAAACTTATTTTTTATATTTTAGGATACATAGTGCTGACGCATCCTTCTTCATTTTGTCACATTTTTTATCATAATATATTAAACATAAATTCACGAAAATTAAGTTCTGCCTCTGCCACTGAATAACAAATTCACAATAAAATTGTGAAAAGCCATTTTGGAATTTTTCATGAGGATAAAAATTGCAACGTATAGATATAATTTATGTTCAGATCTATATAAATAAGAAATTGCAAATTAGATCTTTATGGCATTTTTATGCAAATGAAACTGATCTGGAAGCAGGTCTATAGCAAATAGTATTCTATTAAATTTATTTCTGTATAGAAATTACATTTGAGAAGGAAAGTAACGAATTTATACAGAAAAATATAATATATTTTCTGCAGAAATCTCTTGCAGAAATGTAAGCTGTTTAGAAGTTTCTGTAGAATCAAGACCAACTTCTGAAAAAATCGCCGAATTTATTCATCAGATGCATAGTTTTCTGCAGAATTTTAATTAATTTTTTTGCAGAAATTCATCACCTCCTCAAATGAAAAGAGGAGGTATACATTTCTAAATGTCTTGAATAATTAATTATAATTGCAATTTTTAAATAAAATTTATATGTTAATTTACTGGTTATTTGTTAATGCATTTGTGTCAACTGGATTATAAAATACATTTTTAGAAATGTATTTTACTAACACCTAAAAATCTTTACAAATTAAAATGCATTTTAAAATACATCTTCCAAAAATACCATTTGTAATCCACAAGCAACGGAATTTTCATACATTTTGCCTGTAATGAATAAATATAGCATGCATGGATGTTTTCCTATATAAATGTATTTAAATTAAATAAAATTACTCCCAAAATACATTTACAAATGTGTTTCTAAATATCTATTTTAAAATGCATTTCATTTTCATGTTGTATAGTTTTACTTGTTGTTTTAACAGAAACGCACCAAAGACCTATATACAACATTAGTAGAATGCAATCAAAAGATTATCACCAAATTGAATTTGTTTCGGTATTTTTTCCAGCATTTCATTAGGCCTACTGACTATAAGTGTCAGCCATGAAATATATATATATAAATGTTACATTGGTATGAAAGCACAGTGTTTGCTCACTTGACCACGGTCAATTCCGTAATATGGAAGCGCTAACTTGCCAAATGGCTTCCATTGCTGATGAGCTTTGCCTTTATGTCATGTGGACCAACAAGAAATGGCCATTTTCAAACCGAGCATTTCTTTAATATCAGATGAAACTGCCGATTGATAAAGCTGGCAAGCTTGAGCTGATTATGAGAAGCGATATAAGCTGCAGTTGATATCTTACAGTGAGTGTGGACCATCACAGAGATTATAGTAGACGTCATAAAGATGCAATATATAGCACAAATCTCACATCCATTCCACCAAATGCATGTATATATATTTAACAAAATGCTGGCTGTAACACGTGATCAAACTTACCCTTAAAACTGATTTATTTCAATGGAGATAGTGAAACACTGTTATGTCTAAAGTCTCAAATGCCGCACTATATATCAAACAAGAAATCTTCAGCATGCAATCACAAGTCGAAATGCAATACATTTTCAAATGCATTGGAAATTTCAGAATCTAGTATAGGCCTACTACATAATTTAACAACGATGCTTAAGTCACAACTGTATGATGTAATAGTATTCTCCTGATTGTGGGATAATCCCCTACAAAATGGCATCATGATCAGGATATGATGATCGCGTAGGGAGTACTGAGTTGATTTGAATTGAATTAACTTTGATGATAGAGCAAGGAGAAACGTTTTTGATTTAAACTTAGCAATATTAGGTTTAATCCAACAAGAACACAAGCACGTGAACAATTGCACGTGCATTCAACCAAAGCACATGCCTCCATGGCAACGTAGAATACAACATTCAAATTAAGTTTATAACAAACTTTTTAATTTCCCACTGGAATTAATCCACAAATAATCCCTATAAAACTTGTCTTTAAGTTTCAAGTGATGAGCATAAAGATTTATAGACATTTCTAGGAAATTTATAGAAAATCAACGAAATTTATAGAAAATTTATGAAATTGATAGAACATTTATCAAATTTATAAAAAATCTATGAAATATTTTATAGAAAATAAATAAAATTTAAAGAAAATTACTTAAATTTAAAAAAAAATATGAAATTCACAGAAAATCTATGAAATTTATTGAAAATCTTTGAAGTTTAAAGAAAATCTATAAAATTTATAGAAAATCTATAAAAATTTTAGAAAATCTATAAAATTTATAAAAAATTTACGAAATTTATCGAAAATTTATGAAATATTTTATGAAAAATCTATGAAATTGACAGAAAATTCATGAAATTTACAGAGAATTAATGAAATTTATAGAAAATGTATCCCATTTATAGGAAAATATACTTCTTATTACTTAATTTACTAAAAATTTACTTTCCATACTTAAATTTACATACAATTTCTAAAACGTAGGCCCTACACGAATCCATGCAAATGGTAAATTAGCTGCACTATCCTGGTTTTTGTCAGTGAATCAGTTGTGCAAATATTCGACAACTGTTTCTATATAATTTCCAAGAAGATAAAAACGCAAATATTGAAAACAGTCAAGATTTTTATGGCACAACCTCCTGCCTTTCAGCCATTGACTTTGTAGACATCGTAATAAGTGAAAATCGATCGTCACACTCTGGAATTTACAATTCCTCTGGCTTTAAATCGACTTATAAGAAAAAACAGTGCATTATATATATACCTATATACAAATGGCATATATATAAGAATGATGTGGGAGAGACAAAAGTGGGGGGCAGGGGAAGGGGGGGGGGCCAGGAATATCGACTTACTTCAATTTATCACGAAGGAAGGATTTTTGTGCCAAGCAACATCAGCTTACGATAATTTAATTGAAGAAATCACCAGACCTCCTTGGCAGCTATCTCCAGGGCAACCAAGAAAGCTGGCAAAATGATGGACGATGGGATAAGAAAAAAAAAAGAGGTTGGGGAGGGGGGTGAGTGGGGGTGAGGGGAGGGGTGGGGAAAGAGATGATAAAAGGCAAGGGTGAGAGAGTTAGCACAAGTAAATGTAGGCGGAGTTTAGACATCTGAAGATGTGTATATACACACCCACAACTATTGATTTCAAATGGAAATCAAGTTAACTTCCTACCAGAATACTTGCATTTGTATGCGCCAAGAGTTGCAATTGGTCATACATTTCCCCATACTGAAAATATTCTGAATGTGTTTGGTATAAATAAGTCAAGACCTATAGTTTATATATGCAGCAATCATGGGGACTGAGACGCCATTACTATAACAAGTGTATTTGGCATACCCTTCAATTCAACACAACTCAGAAAATCTTAAAGGGAAAGTCCCACCTTGTAGCAAGTACTATTTAAGTTGTACACACTTACTAGATGGATGGCTGTGACAATAATAATTGCAGCAAAGTTTCCATATTGAAGAAATTGTAGCCTACTACACTTGCTAAATACATGTTAGGCGCCATTTTCCATACATTTCAGCAGACACTGAAAGTTGGTGGCGCCCTCTAGAACATGCAAGATTATGTGTTTCATGAGAGCTGATGCCTTTTATCCAGTATATAGAGGACACTACATACTGTCAGTAAAATGGTGGCTGTTTGAGCTTTAAAACCAAATTAATGCCCTTACAAAAAATATCATGGTTAATACATGTTTTCAATCATGGTAAGAACATGGTTGTCAATGTTTGGTACATGGTAATAATGCATTGGGACATGTAAGTGCCACAGTGAAAACATGTTAATTTAAAAAAAGACATCATTTCAATGTAAATTATATGTTGGGAACATGTATATCGCCTAACTTAAGGTGTCATGTTATCAGAAAACATGTAAAAACACAGCATTTCCATGTTGTCATAGCGGTGGCAGAGTGTTAATTTGGAACAACATGTAAATAATATGTCCTATTTCTGTAAGGATGTATTTTATTAACTGATTGGTGGGCTCAAATTCAATTGCAAATTCCATGCCTTTCCTAATTTTTCATGCTCTTCCTACTACATCTAACTGCTTTCAAAGTGGGATTTTTCCTTAAAGTGGATACTGATTAAAAAATTAAAATGTTCTTAATTACAGGTATCAAAAGTGATGAATTTTCTGAAATTAGACACTGTAAAAGTATTCCAGAAAACAGAAGTGATTGTCTTGTCCCTACATAAACATTTTGCACCAAGAACAGGAAGTAGCTTTGTTTGAAAACATTGTTGAGTTTATTCCCCCATACTGCAAAACAGTCCGAATTTTTTTTTTATTAAAGATTTGAATTAGACTGATGGTGAAAGTGCTCATATAATGTAATGTGTCTATAGTATTATGCACCTAACCTTTCATTTAAATCAAACTGCAACCTGTCATTGGCATTTTTAATGTTTTAATGATAAGGAAATCGTAGTTTATATTAGATTGCGTGACTATAAGTATAGGGTTGCCATTAGATATACATTTAGAGATTAGGTTCAAATAATTAAGCTACTGATTTTCTCCTTTATTTCACATATAGGCCTACACACAAGATTGTTAGGCTTTGACAAGACCAAAAAAAAAGTCTTTTCAATGTACAGGACATTTATTATTTTTATCACATAACACTCTCTTTCACTTCATGTCCCATTCTCATTCATTGATGAAAAATTTCCCACAAAAATATGAAAGTTAATAATTATACCGTGAATCACCTTGCCAGGTTACCACGTCCCAAAAAAAATCATAACAGAAGGCCTTTTCAAATTTTTACTTATGAGAAAGTTTAAATTTTTTTAAATTACATCCGAATGAAAAGAAAAAAATGTGGGACGTCCATAATTAATGCTACAGGATGACAGATTAACTGCATAAATAAAATCGCACAAATGTACAAATTATTAAGTTTCACTAAGGCAAATAACAATTTAAAAAATGAAAATTTAAATACCTATATATTTGAATTTATTAAAAATCCAATTATTAAGATTTGAATGTGGCTAGCCATCAAATACTGAGCATTTTCAATAATAAGGATAAATTAAAAAATTCATTTAATGTGATGAGATGCAACGATTAAAGGGAAAGTCCCACTTTGAAAGAAGTTAATTGCAAGAAAAAGCATGAGAAAATCAGGGAAAGGCATGGAAATTTCTCTTTGATTTGAGCCCACCAATCAATACATAAAAAGTATTGAATACAGGATTTGGTTGAAAATGCAAAGCCCAAGTAAGCGACATTTTACTGACAGTATATGTAGCGCCCTCTCCTGAATAAAAGGCTTCAGCTCTCTTGGAACACGTAGACATGCATGTCCTAGAGGGCGCCACCAACTTTTAGTGTCTGCTGAAATCCATGAAAAATGGCACCTAACATGTATTTGGTAAACATCATAATTTCTTGTAAACTTTGCTTCAATTATTATTGTCACACGCCATTCATATCTAGTAAGTGTGTACAACGTAAATGTCACTTGTTACAAAGTGGGACTTTCCCTTTAATGAAAAACGTATTTATGATATGTTAAATATACCACAAACTGTTAATGCACATCTATTTTTTAAATAAGTTTAGTATAGAATGATTTAATGGCTTAATACTATTATGGCCATACATTGCATAACACGAATTTTTAATTACTGATTAAATAAATTCATTAACTGCTAATAAAATTAATGAAACTGTAATTTAAAATGTCACTTTTGAGGTAGCTTTACTGCATAGCATCGGTGTCATGCTAGATTGCTAACTTTACTCTGCCCACACCAAAAAGGGCAGCTTCATTAAAAAACCAAATCTTCATTTAAAAATCGAGAATATTTGACCATTCATTCTTCTATAGATTCTTTTTTTTTTTAAATTAAAACAAAACAAAAACCCACAATTAACATTCAACTAAAATCGCCAAATTAACTAAATTACATTTCATATTTTAATCGAATCAAAATACGGCACAAGGAAAAAATATAAAAATCCAAATCCCAATATAAATCAAATTCCACTATCCTTAACTTTGTTCGTTTTACACCTAGCGGCAAGATAGGGCAAATAGAACGTGACTTGCCATGCAAAATTCAGCAAATATAAGTTACATTTCTGGTCGATATAGGTGTAAAACTAGTCAAGAAATTCTATCACCAAAAGCCCTATACTGAAAAATGTTACATTTTTTAAATATTTAATGTGTTATTTTTGATGTTTTAAAACTTTTTTTATAAATAATAAACAGCACCATTGTCAATAAATAAATAAATGAATAAAAAGAAAACTTTCACTATTCTCAGTAGAGAGATCAGTAGTAATAAAGTCTCTCATGTTTCAGTGATAACTCTTAAACAGCGCAATGGGCATGCCTTCGGTTGTCATAGAAAGGCGTTTAAGATTTTTTGACGTATATTTTCTTGTGTTTTATCTTCACACGACAGAAAAGACGTATAATAATGCCCTTCTGTTTATGTGGGGGTGTGGGGATGGGTATAGATAGTATAAGGCAAAAATCGTTTATTATTTGCATAAAAATCCAGTGGAGAAGTGGGAATAAAGAAGTCATCTATACACACGACTAGAGGAAAACAACATTTCAGCGAAATGTGCTGTTCCTTATCTTTTTTAGACGAAAAATTGACTGCTTTTTTCATCTTTTTCTTATTCTCCTCTGCAACTATTTTTCGTTTATTTTTTTTTCCCTCCCTCCCATACATTTCAAGTGTGAAGAAGCGTTTTAAATATAAATGGCCTTTTTATGACAACAGGCGCCTGAAACCCATTTTCTTAGCAAAGTCAAATTGTTGGCAGCACTTTTTATCCCTCCCCCTTTTTTCTCTCTCAATATTATTCTACGCAATGGGTCTTTTTCCCTGCGCAAAAAAAAAGCAATGAGTTTTTGCCCCCCGCCCGTTATTCCCAAAGCCATTGTAAACTTTTTCACCCATGATATTGAAGGGGCTATTTTCCATAATTCAAGAGTATAAAATATCAACTTAGACGATATAATTTGATAAATGCATACCATTGGTAAGATGCTTGTGCTAGAAGTCAATTACATGCGCCAACGGCCTGGAATATTTTCTCTACTTTTGACTTCTGGGCCATCACATGCTATGCCATGGCCATTTACAGGATTAGGGCACTATCGGATGCTCTTATACTGGCATTTATCACACGCAATAAAGCACTGATATCATTCGTATAGAAGAATGGGCCTGAAGCTATGCCAAAGTACATACTTAAGCCCCTTTTGCTATATAATGCTGCATGGAAATGGCACTGGAGTCTGTGCAGAATTATATTATACAAAGAGAAGAAAGTATAGACCCATAGATATATATAATGTTATGTTTACTAGATAAATGACTATGAAGTCCTCTACGGAGACTGCATATAGAGAAAAGATATATATACACAAGTTAAGCCTTATACTGTTTCTGCTCTAGTTCACGCCACTTCAATTGGCCGGACATCCTTTTAGACAAAATGGTTAACGCATGTGCCGTAAAGTCGAGAATGGAAAAGGGTCACGTAGCATTTCAACATGATTTAAGGGCCGTACTGACTTATTGAAACGGTTCTCTCTAAGTCTCTGTACATATAGGCCTACAAAATCGTCCAATCATGTTTGCTCAAAGTCATATAGATCATCTCGAAAAATGGGGAAAAAATTCAAACAGTTATAGCTGAATCTGGAATTGCACCAGAAAAAACATGTACAAATTGAAGTTAGAAAATGCCTGTATACTGCAATGGAATTTAGCTTATTGAGTCATTCAAATGCAAATGTTAATATACCATGGGGTGAGGTTATCTCCATTGTTCTCTGGTATGGGTATTCTTAATAATTCCTTCAGAAAAGTCAGATACACAAACAATAGGAAAAAATACCTTTGAATTACCCAATTAGCTCTTTCTAAAAATTGTAAAAATGACGCAACTTTTAATTTATCAGCAGCAAAAAAATCAAAGAAAAAATGGATGAAAACCAATCTTACATTTTTAAATAAAACACAAAAATAAATTTTAATTTAATTTAAATTTAACTAATGATGTTTTATGTAGAATTGATCAAAATAGTTGATCCCATGGAATATGACATATATTCACTTGTTTGAGGGTATATTGGGCCAGACATTCACCATTCCTTGGCCATTTTGACTTTGACCGCTGAGTGAATATTTGGCACCATACCCTCAAACGAGTGAATGTATACTTATGCATCCAAAATACAAAAAATGTAAACAATTATTGTTGAATTTGGAATTGCATGCACCAAAGTGGAATGTTTAAGAAGGTCTATAAAATGAAGAATTGGTTGGAAAATATCAGTATTGGAATTTAGATTATACAAACTCATTCAATTGAAAATTATTTACAATTTGCATGATATATAGTGTGATGGGCAGTATATGACCATGCATATAATCAAAATGTACAATATTTTAAGTTAATATTTGTAAATATTTTCTATATTTTGGGTAAGATAAAGTCCGTCCATTTCAGCAAAAATTTATTTCCAGAATTAAGGTGACGAATTTCTGCAGAGAAATTGACGTTAATAAGTCCTGTAGAAAATTAGGCTTCATTATGGCTTTCTGCAAAAGTATAGATCATGTTTGCAGATAAAACTTGCAAGCAGCTTCCATAGAACATGACTGACTTTTCTGCAGAAATTCATCATCTTAACACTGAAATGAATATTTTTAAATTTGACATTTACAGCAATATATTGGATTTATTTTAATGCATTCTGTACTATAACATTTTATATATTAACTCATAAAAATATGTCTTTAATAGTTTAAATTAAATTTTATATTAATGTTTCTTCACAAAATCACGGTTATTTTGTTAAGGGATTGATTGATTGAATTCTTTGGCTTTCATCATTACAAATTAAGAAATCACTACAAAATATCATATTTTAAAACTAGTTTTTAAACAAATTTTTAAATCCAACTTGTAATTTTATTATTATAAAAAAATTATTCAAGAATCTAAGGGATTCCTTTGGTCCCGCTTTTGTCAAATGATTGGTTTTTTACTTTTAATATAATCCAAGCAAAGCAAGGTAATAACGGTTGTAAAAATTGCTACTCCTATATGTTTCAAGTGTATTCTTACTTCCAGCTGCTATAAATCTAGAAAAACCATCTAGCATATTAGTGTATTATGGAAGATTTGTATTCTTCGTCTATCAATAATGGCAGCTGCAATAGTGCCTTTTATTTCTTGGAGAATGTGAACATTTTGCCAACTCATGCAGCTGGGTATATGAAGTTCAAATGGCCCATGATCAATATCCTGGCCATGTAGGAAAACTTTAATATTGTTGACATTTATTTATTATATCGAAATGTCTGAAAAGTTGGTTGTTTTCAAGCTGCATGGGACCTTATATGCCCAATTCATCTATATATCCTATTACAATAGACCTTTAAGACGACAGTCATGGCAACCAAGATGGCTGCCAGTAAGCACAAAGCATCATGGGAATGCTAGCACGAGGCCTGCACGCACGAAATTAGATTAGTTTCTATAAAATATGCACGCGCAAATCTCGTGCATAACTGTATGGTTCTTAATAACAAATCGAATGTGCTTTAGTAGACAGGTTACGAAATTTCGTTAAATTATTTACGAAATTAATATTGGGAGAATGTCGTTAGTGTGCACATTTTTATATATTTCCTATATTTGAGGTTAAAATCATGTTAACCAAATGGCAATAGAGAGCAGTGTGATCATATATATGAATACTGCCTAATTGTCCCTATACCTTCTGCAAGTTTCCTGCTGGTAATTCCTTATATTTGGCAGCATTGGGATTTCGTTTTATTCATTTTAAGTCTTATTTAAAAATACGAAAAAAATAAATAATTTTGTGAAACACAATGTCTTTTCGTAATTATAATAAATGGGGCAGGAAATGACACCATCAAAGCAAGATTTTGTGTATTAATTTACAATTAACGAAAATTCGTAACCTCTCTTGTAGTTAAAGTTCAATCCAAAATAACTAACTATGGATAAAATGCATTATAGACATGCAGGTTATTATCAATGATTTTTAATAATTGTAATTATAAAATTATAAATAAAATATAATTTATGCATACACAGGATTTATTAAATTTAAATACAATTCCATTTGAATCCTTTAGAATTTTTATATAATTTTTACTTTGCAATATTATTTTTTAATTTAGGCAAACAACAAAAGAAATCCAACAATTTGATATAAGCATAATTACAGTCATTATTTTAGAATCAAAAATCCTTAAAATAAGTTTTCATCATTATTTATTTTCAAGTGAAATCCCCTTACTGATTAAAGGCAAAATAGTTAATCATCAAAAACAGTGGATTGCCAGAAAATTTTAATGCGTGTTATTTATCATTAAAAGATACATTTTTGATATAATCAATGATATGAATCATATTTATGCAGAAAACTATATAATTTAAATATACTTTTTAAATTGATTTATGCTCAAAGCATTGAAATAAATCCAAAATATGACCTGTCACTGCCAAAATAAAAACTATAGATTATACAAGTCAACTATTTTAATAAAAATTATGAAACAAAGTATAAAATGTTGATTTAATTTACATAACATTTGTATTGAGTATTTACAGAAATTTATTTTATTTTTTATTATCAATTTAAATTAAGAAAATTCCTCTGAATATAATGATTTCCTCAAAAATGTTAGTCACCATGCATTTAGATGATTAAAAAGTTTCTAAATTCCTCTGTTTTATCTATAAGTAAATAATTTATAAAAATGATTTCTTAAATTGCTCCCAATGACAAAGGGCACTATAAGAAAATACAACAGGAGCACTTTTACATAAAGCACTCAAAAGTTATACTTTATATTTTCCAACATTTATTATATTTAGAGAGCTGAGCTAAAACTTAAAATATGAACCGAGTTAAAATGACAAAGCAGAAAGGTAAAATGCACTTATAACTTATTTTCGGATGCTTTATCTCCATTTATTTCATATATTTTGTGGGGAGTGCACATGATGTACAATATATACCATAATCACTTCTCAGGGGACTTGGCAATTCTATGGGGTCACGTTTTCTCTGATATGACATCAGCCAATGTGAGCTTAGAAAAATCCATCTCTGTTATGAGCTCTTGTTCATCATTTATTTCCACTGCTTTTTACTGGATTACATTTGAAGACAAGAAATATGGGCAATCTTAAAAGTTCCAGCACAAAATAGTATACTTTATTGTGTGTCTGTACTGGTCCTGTACTGGCTTTATGGCAAATGCCAAAAAAAATATGACAACTCAAAACCTGAGGTTCAAACAACAATTTCCCAACTCTAAATCCATTTCATAAACTTGATTGTATTTATTTATTTATTTATTATTATTATTTTTAAGTTTAGATGTAGTATAATCAGATCGTTTAATTGCAATAATTTACTTAAAATAAACTACATGCTAATTGTACCAACCACTGTTAAGTCTTAACCCTGGGTTATTTTGATCATGTGACCGATTTGGGCCAATGAAAATTCAGGAAAGTAGAGAAAACCTAAGCTTAACAGTGGGTTAAAGTTAACCCTTGTTGGTACAATTGGCCCTAATAAGAATATTTCAGAGAATATTGTGGAAATAATATTTATTTTCGCATTTAATCTCTACAACTGATCAAACTATATTTATATAGTTTTGGAACTCTTAACATATCCAGCTTTTTTTTTTAAAGGGAAAGTCCCACTCTAAAAGAAAGTGGTTACAGGAAAAAGAGCATGAAAAATTAGGAAGGCATGGAAATGCCAATTTGATTTGAGCCTACCAATCACTAAATAAAATGTCCTGAATACATGGATTTGGTTAAAAATGCAAAGCCCAAATAGGCACCATTTTCCTTACAGTACATAGCGCCCTCTACTGGATAAAAGGCATCAGCTCTCATGAAATACGTAGACTGGCATGTCATAGAAGGCGCCACCAACTTTTAATGTCTGTTGAAATTTATAGAAACATGGCACCTAACATACATGTATTTGGCAAACGGTTTAATTTTTTCAATATGGAAACTCTGCTGCACTTATTATCGTCACAGCCATTCATATATTAGTAAGTGTGAACAACTTAAATATCACTTGTTACAAAGTGGGACTTTCCCTTTACAAAAAAAAATTCTTCTCTTAAAAGTAATTTTTTTTCTTATTTTGTCAAAGTCCGTAATTTACAGATTTGAAACTGCAAACATTAAGTTACATAAAATGCTAATTAACTAACGCCACTGTGTAACTCAACTTGGAACCATATTTTGTTGGCACCGGAATGCAACCTATAATAGATCTGGAATAGATCCCATACCTTGCAGCAATATTTACTAATATATTTTACTGATAGGCCACTGTGGCCATTTACAAGTTATTTCAAGTGGTACCTTGCAGGAGTAAGATTTCCCATTGAAACCTTTATGGTTGACCCCCGCGTGTATGCAAACACTAAAAATATTCTTCAATGTAGCATGCATGAATACAGAAAAGAAACTGCTACTATAATAAATGCTTTCCAGATGCAAAAGTGTAAGTTAGCAAGTTTTATATACGAGTGTATGTTTTTCTTGCTAAAAGTATACACATATATAGGTAGAGACTGCATGCCATTTCGTAGCTATTAATAATTCACTTTGATTTCTATATACAAAGTTTATATATTTCGTGGCATAACCTATAACATCATGTTACGATGTTCAAGAGTACATATTGGAAGTATATATCATAAAAAAAAGATCCATATTGTATATAAAAGCTAAATTGAATTAAAAACTGACTTTTCTCTTTTCCATCAAAGCCGAGTGCTTCGCGCCCCCCTAGTGACGTGTCACTTGGCCCCGCAATTTGACGAACGTAATTATGTTTATTAGTTTATCGTGCTAAACTAATATTTAACCTCATGAAATAGTCATCTCTCACTGGCTGATTCTCACCACAAACTCGTGGTAGCGAGTTGATTACGCTTCACACCAGAGGTACAAAAGAGCTGAACTTTATCAAATTTATGTCCACCTGATTGCTCATGATTGATAGCTAAAAGGCAGAAGGGAAAAGAGAGCTAGAGAGAGAGAGAGAGAGAGAGAGAGAGAGAG
>JAQIXP010000795.1:0-22337 GCA_034700285.1 Proteroiulus fuscus
GAAAAAAAAACTTGCACGTTTTTTACAGAAAAACTGCAGAAATTATGCAAGGCTTTGTTTCATAAGTACACAGAAAATTGCAGTTTAAGACTGCAGCTTTTCGGAAAAAAAAACTGGAGTTTCATTGAAGTATTTTTTTTCATTTGGCAGCTACATTCCTTGTCATAATGATTGCATTTGTGGTAAGGTACTAAGGTTTTTTGAAATTGTAATGGTACTTTTAAATTCTGTAATAATTTTAAGTTTCAATTGGATAAAATAGTACCGGAAAGTGACAATTCAACATTTGACTAGTAGTGATATGAGGAATTCAGTTAAAGGTAATTAATCGTAACATTAAGAAATTATACATTGAAATTTTTAATAATCTCTCCTTTCATTTAAACATCGCATTATGTACAAAGTATTACTTTTCACTTAACTTTTTGATTTCTCAGGGTTTAGGAAACTGATTTAAAGTATCACTGTCCTTAAGATATTTTCATTCGAAAATGGAACCTTATGCACGTGCCAATTACATTTGGTTTGCTGGAATATGCACGTGCATTGAGCTCCATTTTGGAACGAAAATTTCTTCAGGACAGTACAACTTTAATCCCCAAATGTTCCCCAAAACTTGCTTATAAGTTTCAGGTAGGATCAGAGTTTTAAGTAATAAATTAATTTTAGACCCTTCTCTTTATTTCTGCCCTCAGTCGCCCTATAGCGCCATTGGTATTAACTAATTTTTTTGAATTGATAAATTTTGTGAGTATTTTGGACTTATGAAAATAGTGCAACTATCTATCTCTCCTCTCTTGTCCAGTTTTGTCCATTTCTGAGTGACCAAAGTGCTATTTTCTCAGTGTGAAACTTTTTCTCTCTCAAATGAAAATTTATACCTTAAAGTGTAAACACATTATGGACTGCAAAATTGTAGGAATTTATCGCATAAATTTGTTGCTAAAAATACCTGCCAAACCTTTGCAGCCAAATTGTTTACACTTTTATTGAGTTTTAACTGGAATAACTGAGTTTTTATACAGGACTGAATTAATTCTTGAATTTCACGTGTACAATGGTGAATAACGTATTTTGATTGGTCGATTTTTATCCCTTATATATGATAAATATATAAAACTAGAGCCTGTGGCTTTAGACCCGTAAACTTTTTACATTTTTAACATGATGTTCAATTAAGGGTTTTCTTTTGTAATCAATCTCTGGTTCACATCTTTAATCATTCTATACAAATTCATCTGAATTTCTTTTTATATATAAAATTTCGAATATGTTATAAATAAATGCTTATATCAATCCATAATGAATCATCAAGAAAATTGAACTCACCATTCATAATTTGGATCTTAAATGTTAATACCAAAACAAAACTTTTATTGCTCAAAATTTCAGGCAAAATAATGATGTTTTGCACTGAAATTATTGATTATAACGACACAATAATAAGTTTGTTTTGATGTGAACATTTACTTTTACCAATATTTTTTGTTCGTTTTTTATTATTTTTAGTTTCAGTAATAGCTGCCAGGGACAATCATTAATTTCTTAATTTTTAAGTTTATTTTGTACCGGTACGTGTTTATTTAATGCTTTAATTTTATTCAAGAAAAATGTGGTGGGGAAATTGATTTTGTGAAAGATGCTCAATGTGTGGCAGATATCTAAATAATATTTATCATATTTATGGATTTGAAGTAGTTTTCATAGAAATTATTTAAATTATTAGCACGGTGTAACACAATCAAGAAATTTTTCAAAGGAGATTAATTTTCTTTCTGGATTTATATGAAAACGTGCCACCATTTAATTGACATTAATTTCTTACAAAATTATAATAATCATTTTGATTTTTCTGAATAATTTGAACTGGAATGACCAGGGTATATTAGAAAATATGTGTGTTTGTATCTTAAATGTAACAATAGGCATTTGGTCTCATCATTTACAATATTATGCAACTGGTATAACCGATATTATTGAAATAGATTTTTATGTATTTCTAGACGAAAAAAAAAATTGTCAGTTTTTTTTCAGATCAATTTGTATAGTTGATATGTTTGAAACAAAATCAGTTTTTGAATGCATGTTATAGAAGTGGAAAACAAGTATTATTTATAGATTTCAATAAAGGTTTGACAAATTCTTGTAGCTGGTGTTATTAACTAATACTTTATACAATTAGCAGTGTTTTATTTTTAAGTGTGCCATAGGTTTAGTAATAATAAATGTTGCAAAGATAGCAATGGGATTTTAGGATTAACTTTAATACCGGTAAATATTTTTGTGGCACCATGTACAAAATGTATTCCTTCCCATAGACTCATACGCCATCTATCATCCAAGAGGAGCACTACCTCATTCCATGTTGCAAGTTCGTTTGGGATGTTTGAATCCAGTTGTTGTGCAAATAGAAACGTAAATATTAAGAGTAAATTTGCATACTTATTTATCTTTTATTACATAAATAAATTGCCGATGAATCCTTTAGTCAGTATATCGTGACTTAAGCTATGTAAGCTATATTGGCAATTGCTTAAAAGATTGCAAAAACTGGATTAGGAAAGAGGCGTCTCCAAGATTAAAATGGCCAGTCACGAATGGTATGCCTAAGTTCATCAGTTTATTTATTTATTTATTATTATTGCACCAGGTAAAGACCCAGGTGTAATAGTATTGAGAAGGCTTGCATGTTCAATTCTAGTCTTTACTTTAGGTTGTTGATGAAACTCATGTATGTTGGGGGAGGGGTTTGATGGGCTTGCTATACGGGTAGGTCAAGGACTGGTGCTCTTGACCGTATCTGTGACCACTGATTTCAATTTCAGCAATACCTAATTTGCATAAATGGAGACAACGATCACTTAGCAATTATTATGAAATTGCGCTGGTGTAGCTTTTTTTCCTGGATAGCCTGTGAACTAGTTTTGCCTATGAACTGCATAAACTTTCAAAATGTATCATATCTAGTTGTATTTCAGATCATATTACATTTACTAATTCCAGGACGATTTGTAGAAGATGGTATACAAAGGAAAAAAAGGAGATTCTTCTTCCTAGGGAAGAAGTTTCTGATCATCCACTAAAACCAATGGTTGCCATGGTATGCCCATCCATATCTTTATCTAGCCTATAGGCTATATCTTGTCTTCGAGTTTGACCAACAGTGAATATTTTAAATGTTTAGGTCACAGATGGAGCGGTGGCCAAGAGGCATTTAGGAAATTCACAAAATGGCACTCCGCCTTCTGTGCCTGGAACACCCAAGAAGTTAACGGCAATCGCCATTGATCCTTTAAAATCTGTGCTCGATGGCACCGATCCTCTATCACAATTTGCCTCCGATGCTGATCCTTTGAGCAGGATGGCTGCTGAGTACACAATGCAAGAGAGGGTAATTCATATAGAAAAATTATTCTGAGCTCAAACTGTGTTTATTAACTGACTTGAAGAGTTTGACAGACTGGTTCGTCACCATATCAAAAACATGAAATTCTTCTTTAGGAGGGGTTCGGAAAGGTGGTGAGAAGCCAGGGGAACTCCGAGGAGACCTTTGAACCTTGGAGCGTTAAGAAAACTGGGATATTAAGCAAATACACAACATCAGAGAAACTTTCTATCATGACCAGCTTTTTGTCTGGTGGGGAGAAAGGTGAGTTTTTTTTTCCATTTTGCTAACGGAATTTTTTGATTTATGGGTCTAACAAAATGTGTCTGCTTTTGCAGTTGTCATTAAGACCCACAGTTCCGTGGCGGACAAAGTAAAAACTCGACTTGAGCAACTGGACGATTTCGAGGAAGGCTCCATAAAGGAAATGCTTAACCTAACTCAGCAGGAATACGTCCATCGAATTGAAGAACTCAACCAGGCTTTGATCGAAGCATGGGAGGTCGATCAGAGAGTGAGAGCTCTTAAAATTGCTATTCAGGTAAGTTACTGTATTTTTGGTGAAAATCATACGTATAATTTCTACAATGTTCCTGTACTTTTGAGGACAAATGTATGCAATGTTCTTATATTTTGTGGAGAATTCTTATAATATTCTGATATTTTGTGGAAAAATTCCTACAATATTCCTTTACTACTTTGAGAACAAATTCCTTTATATGTGGAAAATTTTTTATGTTTTGTGAAGCATTTTCTATATATTGGGGAAAAATTCCTTTAATATTCCTACATTTTGTGGGAAAAGTTACTGAAATATTTCTACATTCTGCATTTAATCTCCTTCAATATTCCCATATTTGAGAAAAACTTCATTCAATATTCCTATTTTTTTTTTATGGTTTCTTTCAGTGTTCAAAACTTTTGGCCGACACGTCAGTCATCCAGTTCTATCCCAGTAAATTTGTGCTTGTCACAGATATTCTGGACACTTTCGGCAATCTTGTTTTCAGTCGGATTCGAACCAAGGCCGATTATTATTATCCTGGAAGTAAAATGCCAACACAGCTACCAGGTAAGCATTATGCAAGATATGTTTTGGGCAACTCCATGGTAAGAATGAACAAAAAAAAAGCATATGTAATTCTTTAAAATATCTAACTTCAATAGTGTTTTCCAAAAGTTATTTTAAGAAAAACTTATTTTTAAATCTGGATTTTGGTCTGTAAGTCACAATTTTAACACAATCTGGATTTCTAATTTTACGTTTTTATAAAATTTTTGATTTCTGGTTTGCCACGATAATGCGGAGTTACCATTTTGATACTTTTAAGTATTAACTGTCTTAAATTAATATCCTATAGAGAACTTTACTCCTGAGATGGTACCGGAATCGGCCAAGGAAACCTGCCGTAACTGGTTCTTCAAAATAGCCTCGATTCGAGAACTCATTCCGCGCTTCTACGTTGAAGTTGCCATCTTAAAATCGTATAGCTATCTTACCATAAGGTGAACCAGTTTATTGGAATCTCTTTAGTATGGCGGAATGTTATGCTACAAAAAATTATAGTGCATTTGCGATGCTAGTATCCTAAAATTTATTGAGTTTCAGAATAATGTATACAAATCTTACTCTTGCAATATGTTTTGGGGTATTGGGATAAAAATAGCATTTAGTGTGAGCAGACAGTCATAGGCGCAGCAAAGTGGGGTTTGGGGTTTAAATTTGTGTACCGTATGACACTATTCTTTGGGAAAAATGATAAATGTTTTTCTTCCCCCTTTCCTATTCAATCTAGTATTTGTGGATATACATAAATTCGTTTAATAATGGTTTCAAATTCATTTGCAGTGAATTTTCACAAGCATTGATGAGGTTGACTAAGATGATTTTGGGAATTGGAGATCCCCTTGTTGCAGCCTATGCCAGGTGTTATCTCTGCCGAGTGGGAATGTCAGTAGCGCCGGATGCCAGAGACTATCTGTACGAGAATCTTTATGACTTCTTGATGACTTACAATCAGGTGATTTTTATTTGGACTTGTTTATGCATGACTTTTGCTGATCACATTTTAATATCACTGCGTTGTAGGCTAATGGCATACGTTATTTCTGTTTGCTTAGCTGACGTGTGTGCACGTTCAGAACGAGTTGCTGAGGCAAAAGGTAGATTTCACAGCATACATGACCTTGTATTCTCCCGCATTGGATTGGGTCCTTCAGTGTATTGCATTCAAAGCACCTGAGGCTTTATTGACGCAGATCATGGAAAGATGCAAAAATCAGTGTAACAGGTATGCCTGTTGTCACGATGCGAATAAAACGTAGTTTGCCGAGATGCTTTAAAGTTATTTTTATCCTAGATTTGCATTCTCAAGTAGCGGCCTCTTGCTCAATTCCATAATGACTGCGTTCAAACCGGAGTACATCGCAAATCGGGCATTGCAGTTTGTGGAAATGATGAAAGAGTGTCAAGATTCTGGATTTCCTAAGGTTTGAAAATTATCTTCATTTCTATATTATTATTTATTATGATAACAATGATAATGGTGTTGGTGTCTCACAAACAGCATCTCTTGTTTCGCACCCTGGGACTCTGCTTGGTCGTTGCAAATCCTCCTGAAAGCGAGCGCCTCCAGATACTCAATGAAGTCTGGAAAGTCGTGGGGAAGCTCAGGCATACTTCTGTTAGTAACGCTTGCTTAATGACTTTTGTTTAACGAGGGTTGTACTGTTAAGTCGAACGCAATTGAATGTCATCTGCATTTGTTTCAGGAATACATGAGCTGTGCCGAAGTATGGCTGGAATATCCAGTCAAGCACTTTTCGGTACGTCTCGTACTTGCTTTAGTACTGGTACACTATCACGCACTCACAAAAATAAATGCACTAACATCTTGTAGAAAAGAGAAGTGAATACATTCCTCAACGACATCATCAAACACATGACTCCCGATCGAGCCTTCGAAAATCATTACCCTCAACTGCAGAGCGTCGTTGACAAAATTCTGTCACATATTCACGACTTTGCATTGCTGTTTTCAATGGTAAGCTGGAAATTTTGAAAGAGTTTACTGAGATCTCTCTCTGCGTTTTATATAATTTTAACTTTTTTTTTAAAATTTAGGACAAATTTTTGCCATTTTTGGATATGTTTCAAAGAGAATCTGTGAAGGTTGACGTTTGTAAACTAATCATGGATGCGTTCATGAAGTGAGTATAGCATGGTTCACAATCTCTTGTATTTCCTATATCTATGTTTAATTGTATAGCTAGTTTTAACTATATTAAATAATCTTTATACGTGTATTTGGCAAATATACATATGTATATTTAGAACTGGAGAGGTTAAAATCTTGCTAGAAAATTCCATGAAATGTTTCTTATTTTGACTTTATTTCTTATCTTTTAAATTCATAATGTCGTCTGTTTTGGATAAAGAATTTACATTTATGCCAAAATTAATCCCACTGAATTAATATATTTGTTTTGCAGACATCAAACTGCTTCTTCGAGTGATCCTGTTATTATAAATGCGCTAATGTTCATATGCAAAACCATGCACGATTCGGTGAAGTAAGTGGCAATAAATAATATTACGTTTAAATTTATTTCTGTTTCTTTATGCTTGGCATTTTTGTTAATCAGCGCGTTGACTTTAGAGGATGAGAAGCGCCAGATTAGCCTGCTGATCTCCAATTTTGTAAGAAAAGTCAGCTTTGGGCGAGATTTTGAGCAACAACTCAGTTTCTACGTTGAAGCTAGGGCTACATTTGCCAACCTCGATCTGGTTCTCGTGGCTTTGGTCCAAGTAGGCGGATAATTTACTCTTACTTCTTATAATCTTACTCTTTATAACGGCAGCATTTTGAATTTTTATTTTTGTAATTGATAGTCGGTTAACAAATTATCAATGGAAACTAGAAATGTGGTAAATGGTCACCACACGAGAAAAACTGCTGCATTTGTTCGGGTATTCATGCTTTACTTTTTTTATTGACAATTTCAATTTGCGATAAAAATAGCATTACTGAATTTTGGCAATTTTTTCAGGCTTGTGCAGCTTATTCCTTTATTACCATTCCTTCCTTAATGGGCGTATTTTTGCGTCTCGACTTATATTTAGTTACTGGACAAGCGGCTCTGTTAAACCAGTGCCTCGGACAATGTGAGTCAATAGCATTTTCCTTCATTTTTGCTAAAAAAAATGTGGTATTTTCAACTATTATTACTTTGGCAGCTGATGCGTGTTTTAAGGCAGCAATCAGTTTGATCGCCGATGTTCCCAAAACGATTGACATGGACGGCAAATTGAAGTCCACCGAACCCTTTCTAGTCTCCTTTTTGAGCAATTTTCTGTCTACTTTGTTAGTCGTTCCGGTGAGCATATTTTTAAACTTTCTCCGTAATCCCATCCATAACTGCTGCAATAATGATGCTTCATGTTTCGATTTGATTAGGATCACCCTGAACATGGGGTGCTCTATCTCCTCCGGGGATTGCTCAACATTCTACAAGATTACACCTGGGAGGCGTCGAGCGATGCTCGGGCTCTCGTTTACTTGAACGCCCTCGGCCTTTTGTCGGCTGCCACTCAGGAATCCTATCCTTACCATATTGAAAAAAGTAACCAGTTCTATATTTAACAAATAGCAGTTAGGAAAATTCAATCCATATTCTTTTGCAGACAGTATACCCTATTGTCAGATTTTTCAAGAATTATGCCCTACAAAATGACACTATTGGGCTCTTTACTGTATTTTTTTAAACCTACTGGCTCTTCTAAGGCGGCTTCAGTGAGGAAAATGATATGTTAATCTCTGCGTGCAAAAATATTCACTATAGTGATACCGCGCTAAAGAACGGCGTAAATTTACATTGACTTGCGATTGCCAGTAATGGGATATTTACGCCATTCTTTGGCGCAGTATCACTATAGAAATGACATTTTGTAGGGCATTTTATGAAAGTGCTCAGTATTTTACATTAATTGCTATTGAAATACGAAAAGTTGAATTTAAGGAATATTTCCCTTTTGGTTTTAACAGTCGACTCTAATGATGCCTTGTACGGCAGCGATCCAAAATTCTTGTCCGAAGTTTCTAGCATGTGCCAAACGATCCTGAACGAAGTTTTGAACCACCTGAAAGCGTTGGGAGAGAATGAGGTATTAAAAAATAATACTTAAACTTGCCGTTTTAAGTTCATCACATTTTTTTTTAACAATTTCAGTGTTTCAAAAGACAATCGCAACAAGCCCTGAATCTTTTCAACTATATTGTTGCTCATGGTGATCTGGAAAACGAAGCTACTGCGGCTCTGGCTAACAATCTCTGGACACTGGCACACAAGCATGGCCACGTCGATCCGAGATTATCGGTGGGTAGATTTTTGTATGAAGATTACTGAAATTTTGATCTTTAAACTGTATTTTCACTTCTCACCCGCAGATACGAACTCTGGAATTCGTGAAACGGAAAGGAACCAAAGAGAATCGGGCTTTTGCAAACTTGGCTGCCAAAATCCAACTGCATAAAGGTTAGGTCCAGTTCAGTTGGTTTAAAAACTAACATGAAATATATGACCCAATTTAATGTCTGCCAAAAATATGATCTAATGAAAATAAATAACTTAATTTTTTTTATTAGTCAATTGACCATTTTAAAAGCGATTACTTGCAATAGAATGATGAAATTCTGGCTTGTAGTAAGGCAGGGTTCATACTTGAAAAATCGGGGAAAAGGACTTGTTAGGGGAAATCTAAAAATTGACCAA
Source organism: Proteroiulus fuscus (assembly GCA_034700285.1). Taxonomy (NCBI): domain Eukaryota; kingdom Metazoa; phylum Arthropoda; class Diplopoda; order Julida; family Blaniulidae; genus Proteroiulus; species Proteroiulus fuscus. The sequence continues at coordinate 9,158 of JAQIXP010000795.1, forward strand.
AAAGTCTTGTAAATTTAATAAAGCCTTTTATAAATTTTATAATATACTGTACTAAAATTAATGCAGAATAATATTATATACGATAATTTAGTCAAATTTTTACAAATTTCATTTTTTAAAATGTTAATACCAGCATTTCGTTTATTCTCCACTAATCAACTTTAAATTCAGCAAAATACATGCTACATGTAGTTATTTTTGTGCATGAAAATGTCAGGGAAATCTGCATTTACAGGTAACAGATTTCTGCCCTTTAAAGTATAAAATTCATAATTTGTGAACTTTTATCAGTAATTTGAGCCCATTTAGAAGAAATCACAGAATATTTGAGGCAAGCAAATTTATTCAATTCTGCCAAACAATTTACACTCATTTTGGAACTTCAAATTTATTTAAGCCGCATTCTTCAGCTCAACTTGGAACTTCCTCCAACTGTCTAGTGAGCCATGAGTTCCTCGATACTGACAGTAGGCGCCATCAGGCTTCAAGAGGCCGTTGTCTCTCATGTGTTCGTATTCCGCGGTCTTCCACTTGGTGAAACCCCATTTTTTGGAGACGAAAATCTAAACAAATACCAAATGAGTAACTTGTTGGCGGTAAAATTTCTTAGAAACTGAAGAGTTACCTTCTGACGGCCGGGGAACTTGAACTTGGCACGACGCAAGGCCTCGATAACTTGACCCTTGTGCTGCTCCTTAGCACGCACAGACATGATCGGCTGCCCGATGTGAACCCGAGCAACCGTTCCTTGTGGCTTACCAAAAGCTCCACGCATTCCGGTCTGAAGTCTTTAATTTTTAAAAATGTTTATTAGAAGGATTGAATCTTAAGAAAGAAAACAGTATGGACCTAAGATGTCTTACCTATCAGCACCAGCACACGACAACATCTTGTTGATTCGGATTACGTGGAAGGGATGGAGTCGCATACGGATATGGAAAGCATCCTTGCCGCAGTTCTTCACAAGATACTGAAATTATATAAAAGAGTTAGCTAATTTCAAGAAAACACTTGCTTCTTGACGACATTTTCGTGCTATATACCTTGTTGCAGCAAATGCGGCCAGCTTCCAAGGCTTCAGATGACAGCTGTTCATATTCGTCAGAAACCAAGTGGACACACAGTGGAAATTCATCCACTTTGGCCTTCTTTCGTCCCAAATCGAATATCCTGATTTTGGCGTCTATACAAAACGAAGATTATTACTGGATCATATAAAAGTATAAACTGCAAGTCATCGCAAACGAATTGGTCAAATTCTTACCAGGGACACCACGACAAAAGCGGGATTTGGGATACGGCTTGTTCTTGCAGTATCTATAGCTATTAAGGTAGAAACAGAAACCAAGTTTTAATTTTTAAATCGTGCAAAGGGATTTTGAAATGGGGAAAAAAATATGGCAGTTTGAATGTGTACCAGGCACTTACCATCGTGCTGGTCGGCGACCCATTTTTGCTATAAGCGTAAGGAAATATGGCAAATATTAATAATTTTGCTACTATTTTGTCGTTAATGTGTAACGACTTATTCTAGTTTGGTAGAAAACTGATTTTATTAGGATTATAATAAGGATTGATGTGGATTTTTATTAAAGAAAATATGATATGTACCTTTTCACGTCGCCTTTCGAAGAGAACAGGACGTGTTATGACGTCACAGAATGGTCGAAATAGTTCTTGAACATTCCATTGATGGCACTGCCAGCATGATATTCATGAAGATTTGTTTTGTTTTGTGTTTAGAAATTACATTTTAAATGTAATACTTTCGTTAGTATATTTTATATTTCATGCAAGTTTTTGTAAAGTCGTGTTATCAGGCGATTTAAGTTACCTGAAAGAAGTATTTTTTTTTAATTTAAAAGAGTGATACATGCTCCGAGTGCCACCTAAGGGCATTTGCTCTTCCACTTGGTTAGAAAAATAGCCCATGGACATTTTTTAGACGTTGCTATGAGGATAAAAGTGTAAAAAAATCAAGATATGGACCTTGGTAAGTTGGCAATTTTTTAATAATTTTAATAAAAATCTTTAATAAATTAAACGCCTGTGATTAATGGTACTAAAATCTTTTGGTGTTTACAAATGTGAAACATGTGTCACGTACTGCCAGCTGGGTCATTTGAGGGCATTTTGAAAGTCAAGATATTTTTGAACATGACAAAAAGGACGTTTAAAAGTTTTAAAAAATTGTTGCAATTTGTAGTTATTTACACAAGTATTTAATGAACCGTGGGAATTCCAACCTAAAGTTGAATGTAACTTAATTAGGTTATATCTTTGCGTGAAGCACCACTGAACGTACCGTTCTCAGTCTGATGTACTCTAGTACTGACTGTACAATGGTACGTGCACTTATATTTGTGAGTTTATTTACTCTGGCTGATGCAATATTCTTGCATTATGACATGACTTTTGACATGAAGGAATTTGAAACATTTCCTGCAATAATTGTAAACGTGGTGAAACTTTGGATGATACCACGGTATGTATAGTTGCCTGTTTGACAGCTTTGTTAACATACGTTTGTTTTCTTTCCAGGTCATGTTATCAGTAGTGTCCAAAGAAATGGGTTAAACGTCAAGTGCAGCTCAAGTCCTGCTGGGTCAGCCTAAATTTGCCCTACAGAACAGACACTTGTCTGTCTACATTGAAATTTTAACTGTCTGCATTACATGTAGCTGTCTACATTTATATTTTAAAAAACTATACCCATCAGCTGTTAGAAATGGCTGCTTTAGTCGATCAAACACCAACTAAAGCGGAAGATGTGGCAAATTTATTTGCCCCCGATGCTGCGAGCGAGGCTTCGAATGGTGATGCGACAATGTTCGTTGCTGACAAGGTTAGCTATCTATCCTTTTTGTTATTGCCTGTTCATTCATTCTGTTAAAACCTTTTCTTAAATACATATTATAGAATATCTTGGTCAGTCCGAATGCTCAGCAGTACGAATCGTTGCTGTTAAATCTAATGGATCGGGTGGAAGAAGGAAATGGGGAAACAATTTACGAAATTGGATGTGGAACTGGTTTGTAGAAATCAGTTATATTTTGCCAAGAACACTTCTTTTAGCTAGAGAAAGGTTAAATTATTTCAATTTATTTTTTTTTTCATTTCTCATTAGATGGAAACAAAAGTGGTTTGGATGAAGAAGAAATGGCAGCGTCCGTGGCTACGTTACAGAGTCTGGCTTCCACTTTACCAGCCGATTGCGTTTTGATCAGGGAACGCAAAACGGATCATGGGCTACTGAGCGAGTACCTCGTGCGTCGTCAGGCCGACGAAAAGGACTTTATGGAAGTCAGGTGGGTCCGCCTACGTGATGAAACTTGTTGAGCCCAACCTGAGAGCTGTGTACTGATGCACTTATTCGAGCATCCATCTGATTTATCTACCATGTTATCTGCAGAGTTGCCGTTGTAGGTAACGTGGACGCTGGCAAGAGTACTTTATTAGGCGTGCTTACGCACGGGGAGCTGGACAATGGCCGAGGATTTGCAAGGCAGAAACTATTCCGACACAAACACGAAATGGAATCGGGGCGAACAAGCAGCGTCGGAAATGATATTCTGGGATTCGACAGCCGGGGAAATGTCGTTAATAAGGCAGACTCTCACGGTGGTGGGCTAGATTGGGTGAAAATTTGTGAAGCCTCTTCTAAGGTTCGTATTCTTACTTTAATCCTAGACAAAGTAATGATTTTGAACTGTCCGTGTTTGCTAAATAGTACTAACCTAGTGTGCGTGTGAATTGCAGGTAATCACATTTATTGATTTAGCAGGACACGAAAAATACCTTAAAACTACTGTGTTTGGCATGACGGGGCACATGCCGGATTTTAGCATGTTAATGGTGAGCAATTTAGATATTTTTATTTCAACAATTTATATCTCGATATTGTTTGGGGATTACCACTTCAGCTCAGGGGGGTTTAACACTGCAAACCTCTCATTGAACCTGTAAACTGGACTCTGTGATCAAGAACTACTGGAAAATTCAGTTATTTTGCAATTTAATGGGACTAATAATACCGCATTTATATTTGTAAAAAATGTAAAAATTTCACAGCTGAACTGCATTAAAATGGGATTTTGTACAAGTGTTAGGGACTGGCTAATTTATTGTATGGCTTTCTTAACACTCAATTCGGTGGTTTTTTTTGCAGGTGGGCGCTAATGCAGGAGTAGTCGGAATGGCAAAGGAACATCTTGGACTTGCCCTAGCATTGAATGTACCCGTCTTTGTCGTCGTTACCAAAATCGACATGTGCCCGCCCAACATTCTCCAAGACTCGCTTAAACTCCTGGTTCGCATTTTAAAGTCCCCAGGATGTCGCAAAATTCCAGTCATGGTGCAATCGTCGGACGACGTGGTCCTGTCTGCCACCAACTTTGTTTCGGAGAGGTTATGCCCCATATTTCAAATATCCAACGTCACCGGGGAGAACATGGACTATCTAAAGATGTTTCTAAATCTGCTCGCCCCAAGATCGGCCCCGACCAACTGCGATCCTGCGGAATTTCAAATAGACGATACTTACTCCGTTCCTGTATGGCGACATTTCTTGTTTTTTTTTTTTACTAAAGTTTATCGAGTTCATTTAGTGAATTAAAACTTGAAATGTGTATTTGTAGGGTGTGGGCACCGTGGTATCTGGTACAACGTTAAAAGGTACGATAAGGTTGAATGATACCTTGCTTTTGGGACCAGATGCACTGGGGCAGTTTATGCCGATAGCCATTAAGAGCATCCACCGTAAAAGGATGCCAGTCGCGGAAGTGAGGGGTGGTCAGACGGCTTCGTTTTCGCTCAAGAAGGTGAGTTTTTTAACTTTGCTATCTGATTACTGCAACTATTTTTTGACATTTTTGACTATTATTTTTCTCTAATCCAAAAAGATTAAACGGTCTGCTATTCGGAAAGGAATGGTAATGGTGTCACCGGCCCTGTGCCCCCAGGCGTGCTGGGAATTCGGAGGCGAGATTCTGGTGTTACATCATCCGACTACCATAAGTCCGAGATACCAGGCCATGGGTGAGTGGCTTGCGACCCGACATCATTCTGTCCGATTTCACGTTTCTTCACATTAGTCTTAAATTTCTAGTGCACTGCGGCAGCATCAGGCAGACGGCATCCATCCTATACATGTCTAAGGAATGCCTGCGTACGGGGGACAAGGCCAAGGTGCACTTTCGGTTCATCAAGAATCCCGAGTACATCCGCGTGGGCATGAGGATGGTGTTCCGTGAGGGGCGCACTAAGGCCGTGGGTAATATCACCGCCCTCTACCCACAAGCCAATGCCGGACAGGCACTGTCCCGCAGCAAACCGAACAAGATGCAGCGCAATTCGGGACCCGGAACTTGCTGCGGGGCAGTGCAGGGAGGAAATGTTGATGGGGCTGATTTCAGCGGTGGCAAGCCGGAAAATGAGCCCCAGAAACCTAGCAAGAAAAATCATGGTAAATACAGGGGAGGGCGTAAGGATGGCAGTGGAGGGGTTATGGGGGTCAACCACTTTCAAGGAGAGAGATCGGCTGTTGGCCCCGCAGCGGTCTTAAAGGAACATAGCCCATCTAAAGGCAATATTAATTTGAATTTGAGATAGCCAGTCAGTGGCTCAGCCTCTTGAAAACTACTGTAAATGTATCGTTTGAACCCCATTGTTTTTTTAACTTGTTAATTTGAAGATTAGTTAATGTGTCCCTTTTCCGGTTCTACAGTGAATTTTATCTCTTGCACGCATCTTTCCTGATTTTAACTACAAACTTGATTGCCAAAAGTTTTGCATCCCCCAAGTTCAAAAAGAAGATATTAATGCAAATTTTAACTGAACATTTACTAATTATTTATTGCTCGTTTAAATTTTTAAAATTCCTCGCATTTTGTATATTAGCTCAACTTTTAAAAAGCATCATTATTTGAGAGAAAAATATTACTAAATTCGATTGTTTTCATCGTTGGAAAAAATTTATTTTTTTGTCTGTATCATACGTGTGTAATCACAATTTCGCAAGCAAATTATTTGTTGCATAAATAAATCACTAATTTGTTAGATAATTGTTGGACTGTTATGCCCAATGTATTTTTCTAGTGGCTATTTTCAATTGCATAGGGCATTTTTCATAAAATGCCAACCTACTAGGCCAGCTCGTAGGAAAATGTTGAAGGTCTAATTCATAGGAATGCTTCGATAAAGCAATGCCTTGTTACTATTAATTGCATTTCAATGTCCGAAATAGGAAAAAATCACTTTAATTTAACATTTCTCTTGAATTCCCGAAAGCTTAAATTCCATGCTAATAATTATCGGGCAAAGGGTAACCAATGGGGAATTTTGCCAAGGGTATCTGGTCACACTTGCCATTTGCCGCTCGTGCTTCCCATGCGTCCCGCGTCATTCAGTGCTGTGCTTCGGTGGAGATAGGTCGTTGTCATCGGGTGCTCGTCGAAGTTTTTTATTTCAGGTGGATTCGACACTACAAGTGGTTTGGATTATTGTTTTTTTAAAAATGTGTGTTATGCGCTTCGCAATATCAAACCTTGAACTGACAATATCTGAATTGGGAATGGCCGAATGGTGAAAGGATTACTGCTGCTCGACGTGCGAGGATGGTCAACTGTCAACGTTGATAATGAGGCTTAAAAAACTTAATTACTCCGTGACGCTTCGGCGCTGCTAATGTGCTTCGTGTTGTGTGTCAATTATTCATCAGAAAACCGCAAAATATTCCTACAAAAATGGGTAAAGATAACGAACTTTTGCAAATGGTCAAACTGGAAGATGTGGCCGGATTGACAAGATTGCTGCAAAAGTTCAAAGCAACAAAACCGAGTAAGTAAAATTAAACACATTTCTATAACCGTGCTTGATTTTTATGCTTCGGTAGCGTGGGCATTTGAAGGGAGGGTATTGCGCCATTTTCAAATTTTAAAATCAACGAGCCTTTGAACATTGGTCAGTGATATATATTTTAGCCACCGGCCCTGACTTGGCTAATTCCCCAAACTGGACGGCTTTACCAATAGTCAATAGATTAAAGTATAAATATTTTATGTAGAGGATTATTATGGTACCAAAGTTGAAAATTAGGATTTTGTTTTTTATTTTGATGAAATTTCAAAATACATTCTTCTGACGTGATTTTTTGTCCATGCAAATCAAATGTAAATTGCGCTTGCATTCATTATCACATATTTCACCAGGAGGAATATGCACCTTCAACACGGATTAACCATTTTATGAGGACTAAATAAAATAATAATGACTACTGGCTCACATTTGAGAAATAAGTAAAAGTATAGCCCATTTTAATAAAAGACGTGAGGTACATTTTAATTTAAGTGTTCCCACTCACCTGGAAAGTCAGGGAATTTAGCAAAGACTAGTAAAAAGTCAGGGAAATAGCTGAACAAAAAGAAATTAAAAAAGAAAAATCGCAAGAATATTAAATTAAAATGAGGTGAAAAATGCTACACCGTAAGCATTTACATCCACATGCCAGTACTTATTTGATTTGCTTTTCTTTGCCCCTTTTTTGAATTTGGTCGGGGAAATTTTGAAAATCGGTCAGGGAAAAGTCAGTGAAATCAATTGGTAAAAATTAGTTTGAACCCTATGAGTGTAATATAAAACCAGTATTACTTGAGCAAAAGTATAGATTCATTTTCAATGCCAGTCGAGTCATAAGTAACCCAAATTTAAGCTTATAAATTATGTAAAAATATGCCAATCTATTAAACAGGGACTCTTTTATAAAATTATCCATCAAATTTTAACGTTAATTAATTAGAGGTCTACATTTTCAGCACTTAGCCTAATAAAGTAAAACTGAACAGTAACTATTATTTTTTGTGCAGTGCATATTGCCTACGTGTACTACTGAAAAATCGTTGCATAAATATAAAGAAAATGGTCTTGCCCATAATTTTACTTTAGAATCTAGCTCTTCTTGCTGATTGGTCCATTCAAATTCTCCAGTTTACTCTTTCGTTGCACAGGGTAAACTTAACCGCGTGGTTGTGGTCTCAGCATTGTATCTCGTTAGTATGACTGTAACTTATGGTATATAGGCTATATGGTTCTATGAGCATCCAAAGTTGAAAATCAAAATTCTGGCCCTTTGGGAATAAAAAAAAATGGATATAATTTGTAACCAAAATTATTGATTGAACTTTCTTAGCTCGTAGCCAAACCCGTATAGAGAATACCCATGTGCTTGGTCTTAAAATGAAAAACTAAGGCTTGTATATACGTGTGTATATCAGGGCTCGAGAGTGTAAAAATCAAGTCGTAAACTAAAAAGAAAAAAGTAAATAAATAAAAAAATGGGTATAAGATGTCAAGAGCGTAAGCCTAATTTCGATTGTAACAAGCTGAAGTGACCATCCCTTGCGTTTATATATATTTTGTTTGTAATTTTTTGTTGTTCTCTCCAGCCCTATACATTGATAATGATGTATGGTGTTGCCAAACTTAAAGCAAAAAATTGCAATGGCACACGAGGGATTTGAAATTGTAATGACCATCCTGCAGCTCGTAATGGTCTATATTTAGGGAAAGGGATGTTTTCCAACACCTATTAGGGCAACTTTATAGTGTTGCCAAAGAAAATCAATATTATAGTTTCTGACTGGTCAGCAGAGAAAATGTTACTGACGCTATGGACATGCATGCACAGAGATTTTTAACAAAATATGTATCAGAAATATTGCCAAAAAAAAGATGGGTTCTGGAAAAAGTTTTTTTTTTGCAGTTAAAGCGAAAGTCTCCCCTTGTTACAATTTATGTTTAAAATAATGCCAAAGATTACTTGGTGTGGGAATTGATATTAATAAGGTCATCAGACTTATCACAATTAAGAAATCGAGACGTTTCCAAAAGACGTGGTTGGCGCCATTTTACCATATTGTGATATTACTGGCGCCACCTACGACGCTCATGTTTGTCTTCATTTTATCAAATAGGCCTAATGGCAATGGATTTTTATTTTTTGAATAGTCTGGCCTACATAAACATTTATTTACTATTTTTAAACACTCACTAAATGATAAAGCTTGATAAGCGATACTGGTATAAAAGAAATGGGTGATCAACCATAATCCTTGGTACATAGTTACTTTTTTAACAGAGGAAATGGCTCCATTTCCAGGCATGTTTTCTACTTTTCTTAAAGGGACAGTCTCACTTTGAAACAAGTTGGTTTTAATAAAAAGAGCGTGAAAAATTATAATTAGGCCTAAAATGGAAATTGCAATTGCATTTGACAATATCTATGAATAAATAAAATGATTTATACCTGGATTTGGTTGGCAATGCTAAGCCTTAATAGACGCCATGTTTATTAAAGCATAGTGGCGCCTCCTATTGGAGGCGCGAGCTCTCATGAGGCCATAGACGTACGTGTGCTAGGGGGCGCCACCTCACTTTAAAGCTTGCCGAAAGCAAGCGAAGGCTAAAAAAAATGGCGTCTACTGTGCATTTTGGAAACGTCGTGATTTCTTCAAAATGGAAACTTTGCTGCAATTATTATTGGCACAGAAATTAATATCTAGTAAGTGTGTATACTGTTTAAAAATGACTTGTTTCAAAGTGAGACTGTCCCTTTAACAATAAATCATGGTCTAAATTTCAAAATCAGATTATAATATGAGGGCCATACGCCTCTGGCAAATAGCTGGCTAAACTGTAGTTGAAATATTTCCATCACAGATGGCGCTTTATCAAAGCATAAATACATAAAGATAAGATAAAATACAAAGTCAAATACATAAAGTTGGTGAAATTCTAGCGCCATCTGTTAGTGATGGGTGAAAAGATCACCATTCAGGGTTCCTACGCATCCTTGAAAACCCTGGGAAAACTATTTTTGCCCTGGAAAGTACTTAAAAGTCCTGGAAAACATTTCAATCCTTGAAAGTCCTGGAATTTATTGCTGTTATTTAGTTTTCAAATTTGTATACTGGTAGGAAATGAACAAGCTGATAAATTATAAGCCAGGATTATTATTTTTTTTTTTAAATATTAACTTCGGTAGGCCTAGATATTTTTCTCAATGTGTAGGGACCCTGACCATTGAAATTTTAATTATCCAATTTGAAAAATCATATTTTTGGTAGTGGACACCATGTTTTTGTCTTAATTTTGTCTGTTTTGTGTTTTGCAAAAAAAAAAAATCAGAAACTTACAAATTTGTGTGACCCCCGTGTAATTACGTGGCATGTAATATTATGTAATGAGGCATGACCATAGGACATGGTTTAGCTTAATAGAGCCTGGTTGTCAACAGCATGAATAATCTTAAGCAATTGGATTATGTTATAAATGCAGCACCCATGAAGAATGCAACAGGTTTTTCATGAATAGACTTTCTCAGAAACAGCTTCTGTTTTAATGGCACAATGGCAGGAGAGAATTTTTGTTGTTCAAAAGTACTTGGAATAGGGTAAGCCAAATGCTTCACCCTCGTTAAAAATAAATCTCATTAATTTCTACTGGAATTTTTAAAGTGACGGAAGACTAAATATCAGCATCCTTGCAGCAGGTGTGAGGATGAGGTTAAGTAAAATTATGCCGTTTTGGGATTATGATGTGATAAGTTATCTTGGAACAGGTCTACTATAGTTTTACGACAAATTTATCTTTAGATATAAATTTTGCTGTTTTTTATAATTTCCAGACAGATAAATTAAAACCCACAGCCCAAAAAATTGTACTCGTGAACTTCCTAGTTTGTAATTTTTGCTTCTAAATCAGGATTTACATTCTGAGAACCCATTTTCATTGTCTTGGCCGCCATTTTTGTTTTTATTTTACATTATTTGATAAAAAATACAGGGCCATCATTATATTATACCAATATTCCTTTCTCAAAAGTACTCCCATAATTCCCCATCTGACAACAACAAAATTTTCATGCTTTGTATATAGCCTAGCCTAAGGGTCATTTAGTATTGACATCATAGATGGCGCTGTACAGCTGTGTCAAACAAAGACCACCATTTTATTACAGGCTAACCTGTGGTTGAAATCTGTAAATCGCAGATGGCGCTTTTTACTTATGAAACCAGTGCATAAAAAGTAAAATTTTGCCCTATTTACGCTTGCTTTAAACTTGATAAAAATGCATTGAAAAACATTAGTGTAGGGCAAAGTTTCCCTACACTTATGTTATCCTGTGCATTTTTATCAAGTTTAAAACAACCGCAAATAGACCGGGATAGTCAGATACAGCATGCCTAAAAGTCATCACATAAGTGCATGGCATTGAAACTATGTGGCGTTAGTAGTAAAAGAAATTTAAGAGGTCAATGACCCCGCACTATTTTAGGCATTTACGATATTTTAGCTAGGCCTATCTCCATTAGAATGGAGGGCTCGAAAATAAGTCAGTTTCTATCCAAAATCATCACGAATTTGTACGACCTTCAAGCCAGATGGCGCCCAATTCGAATCTCTGTACATTAAGAAGTGGTGAAGCCAATTTGAACCTTTGTATAAGCCTTACAAATGAATCTTATTTTTAAAAATGGCGCCTTCCCTCTTTTTTGGAAACAATCTTGTTTTCTGAATTAAGGTAGATGTACTGCAATTATTAATAAGACTGCCCTTCTTTTATTATTAATAATCTTAATTTTTTAAGATTCATTTGTCACAAAGTGGGACTGTCCCTGCTTTAACCCTTGGTGTTTGTGCTAAACCTCAACTTAAGTCTATAGGATTTTTTTACTAACCCTCAACTTAACCCAAGGTTTTAATTTAAACCCTGAATGGATATCTCCACTGTAAGAGGTTTAACGAAAAACAAAATGGCTCCCCTGTACAAAATGCACGATTTCCAAGCTTTAAAATGAGCTTTCATTCTGTATTGCATTAGTCCTCAAATGCAATAAAAAGGAATCATGGAAGGGGGATGTATAAGGGATATTTCTGTATATGTTAAATTTGTGTTTGTGCCATGTAAGCAGAGTTACATGTAAGCAAGTCAGGTATTATGCTCGCTCGAGTGCAGATTTTGCTTAAAAATATCCGAAAATCGACTTTTGAGTCAAAAACATGTGTAATCTACTAAATCCCAAATGCACGTGTTATCTACTTTTGTCACAATACTTCTTCTCTTCCTCCTCATGTATGGCCCTATATGTGCAATGTGTTGCCTTATATATTTTTCTCCTCCTTTTATCCCTATAAGGCGTATTCCCAATATTCTTAAATGATCCATGGGATGAGTATATTGTACTGCATGGGGTTACTGGTAACGTATTATATGTATAGGCCTATGTGCTATTCGCAATTGCTAACCAAACGAGGAACTGATGTCATTTTATGTCTTGTATATATAGGCCTATACACGAGAATGGAAAATTCAGGCCCATTTGGCACAAGGTTTTGTCATTTTTCATTGATTGTTATCCGTTTTAAAACATTATGCCAAATTTTTTGAAATTTAGGATGCAAGAAAATGCGAGAATTTTCTAATATCTCATTCACATATAGAGATTTTGATCGTGATCTTCAGGACGTTGATCGTGACAATCGTTTTTTCATGTGACATCTTGTGATTATATGTAAATCGCTCGAGCGTTATAATACTCCATTTACATGGACTGGAATCATGATTAGAAACAAACCAGATTATGTATAGCATAAATCGTCATTCACATTTATTCCCCTATATATATTAACCAAGCTTAATTCTAGAACCTCTAATAGAAAATCATGATTTAAGTTGTTAATCCTAAAATTTGTATTCACATGGAAAATTGGTATTTGCAGGATTGATGCTCTATAAATCATGATCAAAAGTCATATGATGCGAATGGAGTATTATCAACTGAAATCGAGATTATATATATCTGTAACACAAGTTCAGTAATCTTATAGTTAACCATGATGGTGATGCACTAGGCGTGTTTTAGCGTTATTACCCTGTCATACGCGGAGTCATCCAGTTTACAAGTAGCTCTTAACTCTTATCGTAGTATACAAGCAAAACGCTAAAACGCACCGTTCTTCATTCGATGATCTTCCTGTATGAAGCATCCATAATTTCTGTTACCTCCTTTGGTACACCACCTATTTATGTAGATAACAGGTTGGTTACCCTTTTGGTTACCCGGCATCGTTATCCAAAACGATAAAACAGCTGGCGTCAACAGTAAAACGCTCCAGGTCCTAA